>JAURVB010013804.1:0-20081 GCA_033002965.1 Piper betle | reverse complement strand
TAGTCAAATAAAGTATACTTAGCTTAATTTTTTAGAGATGGCTCGGTATTTTAATTCATATTATCCACCTCGACTGATGGTAGGTGTTACAGCCTTGATTCGTGGACGTCCCGGGAACCAGGGTTTGGGTGTTGTTCCTGGATTCCCTACGTCCATGAAGGGGATAGCAGTGGTTATCCGAGTGGTGGAAACAACACACCGAGGCTAACCCGTGATTATGTTGCAGTCCAAACCGAGTTGCACGACGCTGCTGGAGGACCGAGCATGCCGGTGGAGCAAGGCGTCGGGAACAGCAGCAAGTGCCGGCATTTGGGTCGGTACATGGTGTGCCGAGCATATGCCGGGTCCAGGTTCGAAGAAACCTCAAAAGCATGCAAGGTCGGATCGAGGTGCGCTAGCGAGTGCTGTGATCGAGCACTGGCGCTAGGCGCTGCGTGGTGATCGAGCATTTGGACCGATCACGCTACCGAGGAGCAGCAGCAGGAGCGCGCGAGCGAGCGCGCCGAGCGTCGCGCAAGTGTGCGCACAGGCGACGCGCGCGAGCGAGCGCGCGCAGGGCGCGACGCGGCGCGCGCGGGCGAGCGCGCGCGGACGAGCGCGTGCGGGCGCGCGAGCGGGTGCACGGGCGCGGGCGCGCGAGCGCTGCATGGTGCATGGGCGCGGGCATGAGCGGCATGCGGGTACCGCTGTTTGGTGCGGTACTGGGTCCTGCATCGGTAGCGATGTGCAGATTTGGGCGACGCAGCGGTGGACCATTGCCGGCATGTTGGTCGGTGAGTTGCTGCGGAGGTTGAACCATGTCTGGACGGCGCTAGGGTCGAGCCGTGGTGATCGAGACGGGAGGTCCTAGCGGTGCAGCCGACGGTTAGGAGGAAGCTTCCTGGACGTTGCTGGAGTATCTTGGTGAAGATATGCAGTTATCCAGATTGGGCGTTTAGGAGTTAGTTGCAACTAACTGCTGAAGATAAACTTGAAGGCCGTTGGATGAACCTGGACGGGAGATGGGCTAGGTTGCTGAACACGGTGGATCTTGCAGATCTCTGGAGTTGAAGATGCTGGCAGATTCGGAGTTATCTTGGAGCAGCAGTTCGTGGGAGTATATAAGGGTTAGGCCAGACGTGGAGAAGGGAACTTCTCTTCGACGGACTGAAGAGAGGGCCGATTGGGTACTTGTTCTCGTGGTGAGACTTGCTGATCGGTGTGTGCAACGTGAGCAACCTGGAGAGGGAAGAAGCGAGGGAGTTGCTGCAGCCGGCGCTGGGAGTAGTGCTGGAATTCCAGACGCTTGCTTGAATCCAAGGTGCACGTTGTGAGGTTGCTGGTGTTGGCAACTGGGAGGGTTACTCGGGCCAGGTAATCCTTGTGTGACTTCCTTTGTATTTTGGGTACATTGGGGGCGAGGCTGTGGGGGCTGTCCACAAGCCGAGCGAGTGCTTGAGAGAGGAGTCGAGTACTTGTAATTCCTTGTATTGACAGATTAATATAAGGTTGGGGTTTCCCCGTATATCTGTGTTGTGTTCGTTGTCTGACGTTTTAGGCAGGGAACCTTAGTACCGGGTCGTGGTCGAGGTTTACAAGGCGACGGTGGTTGCTGAGACGAACAGGGACAGAGGCACGATCTCTACCAGGCGTGTTGCTGGTGGGGCGATCGGGCAGTGCTGCGGTGGTGGTGCTGTTTGACTCCTGGAACAGCCTATCGGCAAGGCGTGCCGATAGCCAGGAGTGCTGTCGAAGTGCTGGTGCGTGGCCAGACACGGGTGATCGATCAAGGGCGCTGTTCGAGGGCAACACCGAGCGGGTGGATCTGCTGGACGTGCAGGGGTCAACCTCGGTGGTGCGTATTGCGGCCGAACACGAGTGTAGTGTTTGTGGCCTTGGCTCCCGCTATTGCGTGTTGAGTATCAGGCTGAGTGTTCCCAGGGAGGGGAATACGCCGCACAGGCAGGAACTCGGAGGCGAAAAATTAGGCCTTGCGAACGGGCCTGTGACAGAAGGTATCAGAGCGCGGTTCACGTGCGAAGGACCATTCTCATTCAGCAGAAGACCTTGGTGGGACGATCACATGGAGACACGATCGGTTGATGCTCTTAAGGATAGAGTGGCACGGCTAGAGGTGTTGGTTGGAGGGCCGACCAATGGTGGGGATAATAACCACACGGTGTTCAATCGGCTGGAAACCCTGACCGAGGTAATGGAGCGGGTGGCCGATGCACCGGAATCTAGTGCGGTGCGAGACAACGAAATGGCTGAGATGATCGAAAATCTCAGGGTTGGTTTGGAGGAGATGCGGTCAGAGATGGCTCTTCTGAGGCGTGCAGTACTCAACCAGCCTCAGCACATTGTTGCTGACCAGGCGGCCGAGCTTCCAGGAAGGCTTAAGGTGCCTGAGCCAACGAAGTTTGGAGGAGACAGGTCGTCTAAAGATCTGGAAAACTTCATCTGGGAGTTACAGGAGTATTTTCGAGCTGCCGGGATCCCTTCTCAGAAACAGGTCTCGATCGCCAGTATGTTCCTAACTGGCGACGCCAAATTGTGGTGGCGGACACGCACCGAGGACGGAGAGAAAGCCGGACGTCCTAGAGTGGAGACTTGGGAGAATATGAGAGAAGAACTCAGGGACCAATTTCTGCCAACCAATACGGCTTGGTGGCGAGAGAAGCTTTGATGAAGCTTCGTCAGAATGGAACGGTACGCGAGTACGTGAAGCAGTTCAGTTCGTGTTTATTGGACATCAATGACATGTCAGAAAGCGATAAACTCTTTAACTTCGTGTCGGGGTTGCAGCCTTGGGCGCAAATGGAACTGAAGAGACAGAAGGTGCAGGATGTGCAGTCAGCTTTGAGTGCAGCGGATGCCTTGGTCGATCTCAGGTTTGCGACTGGTCATGGTGTAGGTGACCGAGGTCCCAGAGAGGGCAATACGGCGGGCAGTGATCGGAGATCATTTAGGCCGAGACCGAAGGAAAGGAGGGGATTCGTACCCAGGGCCGAGCCAGAGAGTTCCCAGAGTGGTGAGGGAAGGCAGATCCGGTGCTTCTCATGTTCGGGACCGCATCGAGTGAAGGATTGCCCTAACAAACCAAGGGGGAAGGTGGCTGCAGTACAGGCCGGGAGATTTCTGATTCAGAAGAGCCAGTTCGCCTATCGACGTTACAGATGGTGCGACCTCTGAGGGCTGAACAGCCTAAGCCGCGAGGCTTAGGGTGATATATGTTCCATGGAGTTGAACGGGAGACGGGTGTCAGCGTTAGTTGACACAAGGGGTGACGTCTTCCGACAGAGGCCAAGACCCCAGCCTGGGTATCAGGGAGGATACCCCGGCGAGTTGGCGAGGTGCGTGTGGTCCTGCAGGGTGTGGATATGCGGGGCGTGTTCGTGATCTTAGTGTGGGACTTCTTGAAGTTAGCCAACGGGTTCAAGAAGGACTTCGGGGATTGCAAGAGTGAGTTGCTGCATGCGGGCAAGGTGAAGCTCTATATCCTTGTCTGGGGAGTAAGACAGCGGTCCATGTGGTGGACATCGGATATTCGGTTGTGACTTTCGTTCCTATGGGTGGTGCGGGAGGCCGGATGCTCACTACCATCAGTTGATGATCAAGGTACCAGCTGATGATGAGACACCATCGGATCAAGAGTATCACTTGATGAAGAGGGTGCGTCGACAAACTACCAGCTATTTCCTCGGGTGCGAGAGACTGTTCTTAATGAGCAGGGTTTGTATGTCTAGAGCCTTCATGGGGTGATCCACGACCATGTCGACCAGGGCTGCTACAAATCGGCAAGCTGATGAAGTGTGGGTTTGCAGGGAGGCAAATCCGTCTTCTCTATTCCCTCTCATCTAGTAAGACAGCCACTAGATGGGGTGAGTGCGTACTGGGCCAATTACCAGACGTGCTTTACATGGAGGAGAGAAGAGACAGTTGAATGGAAGACACTGGCTACATTGCAACGCCTTACAGCTGCTTAGGGCCGGCAGTTCTCGGTACCACGGGGAACTGTATGGACGAGTCGGGTGGAGACTCGGATCCGGAAGCAAGGAGCAGATGGCCGATGTAAGCATGTGGGTGTACATGCGAGGTCTGAGTATACAGGACCGGGGGCTATGCAATGGCGAGGCTGGGACCATGGTGCGGCGAGTCTGTGATACTGAGCGCGGCGACGGTACTATGGGAGAATGGATTCAACTTGTTTGCGTGGAGGACTGACCTTCCTTCCGATGAGGACATCGGCTTTCATTGGTCGGGGAGGATGTTACAGCCTTGATTCGTGGACGTCCCGGGAACCAGGGTTTGGGTGTTGTTCCTGGATTCCCTACGTCCATGAAGGGGATAGCAGTGGTTATCCGAGTGGTGGAAACAACACACCGAGGCTAACCCGTGATTATGTTGCAGTCCAAACCGAGTTGCACGACGCTGCTGGAGGACCGAGCATGCCGGTGGAGCAAGGCGTCGGGAACAGCAGCAAGTGCCGGCATTTGGGTCGGTACATGGTGTGCCGAGCAATGCCGGGTCCGGGTTCGAAGAAACCTCAAAAGCAGCAAGGTCGGATCGAGGTGCGCTAGCGAGTGCTGTGATCGAGCACTGGCGCTAGGCGCTGCGTGGTGATCGGCATTTGGACCGATCACGCTACCGGGAGCAGCAGCAAAGCGCAGCGAGCGCTGTAGCGAGCGCGCGCGGGCGTGCGCGCTACGCGCGCGCACGGAGCGACAGACGCGCTGCTGCGCGAGCGCGCGCGCGAGCGCGCGCGCGCGAGCGCGCGCGGACGAGCGCGCGCGGCGCGCGCGGGCGAGCGCGCGCGCGCGCGTGCACGGGCGCGGGCGCGCGAGCGCTGCATGGTGCATGGGCGCGGGCATGAGCGGCATGCGGGTACCGCTGTTTGGTGCGGTACTGGGTCCTGATCGGTAGCGATGTGCAGATTTGGGCGACGCAGCGGTGGGCCATTGCCGGCATGTGGGTCGGTAGTTGCTGCGAGGTTGAACCAAGGCCTAGGGTCGAGCCGTGGTGATCGAGACGGGATCCTAGCGGTGCAGCCGACGGTTAGGAGGAAGCTTCCTGGACGTTGCTGGAGTATCTTGGTGAAGATATGCAGTTATCCAGATTGGGCGTTTAGGAAGTTAGTTGCAACTAACTGCTGAAGATAAACTTGAAGGCCGTTGGATGAACCTGGACGGGAGATGGGCTAGGTTGCTGAACACGGTGGATCTTGCAGATCTCTGGAGTTGAAGATGCTGGCAGATTCGGAGTTATCTTGGAGCAGCAGTTCGTGGGAGTATATAAGGGTTAGGCCAGACGTGGAGAAGGGAACTTCTCTTCGACGGACTGAAGAGAGGGCCGATTGGGTACTTGTTCTCGTGGTGAGACCTGCTGATCGGTGTGCAACGTGAGCAACCTGGAGAGGGAAGAAGCGAGGGAGTTGCTGCAGCCGGCGCTGGGAGTAGTGCTGGAATTCCAGACGCTTGCTTGAATCCAAGGTGCACGTTGTGAGGTTGCTGGTGTTGGCAACTGGGAGGGTTACTCGGGCCAGGTAATCCTTGTGTGACTTCCTTTGTATTTTGGGTACATTGGGGGCGAGGCTGTGGGGGCTGTCCACAAGCCGAGCGAGTGCTTGAGAGAGGAGTCGAGTACTTGTAATTCCTTGTATTGACAGATTAATATAAGGTTGGGGTTTCCCCGTATATCTGTGTTGTGTTCGTTGTCTGACGTTTTAGGCAGGGAACCTTAGTACCGGGTCGTGGTCGAGGTTTACAAGGCGACGGTGGTTGCTGAGACGAACAGGGACAGAGGCACGATCTCTACCAGGCGTGTTGCTGGTGGGGCGATCGGGCAGTGCTGCGGTGGTGGTGCTGTTTGACTCCTGGAACAGCCTATCGGCAAGGCGTGCCGATAGCCAGGAGTGCTGTCGAAGTGCTGGTGCGTGGCCAGACACGGGTGATCGATCAAGGGCGCTGTTCGAGGGCAACACCGAGCGGGTGGATCTGCTGGACGTGCAGGGGTCAACCTCGGTGGTGCGTATTGCGGCCGAACACGAGTGTAGTGTTTGTGGCCTTGGCTCCCGCTATTGCGTGTTGAGTATCAGGCTGAGTGTTCCCAGGGAGGGGAATACGCCGCACAGGCAGGAACTCGGAGGCGAAAAATTAGGCCTTGCGAACGGGTCTGTGACAGTAGGTGCAGGTGCCAAAAATGGAGTGATGCTTTTGGTATAGAGCTTTGCATTTAGTTATTTAAAGGCATGATGAAGACGCCATTGATGAGTCAGCATCTAGTAGATATGCCTGGCTAGTGCAAGATTCATGGGGTCCTTTTGGTATATAGAAATATATCAGAGAAGAAGATAACATATATTTAATGAACTCCGTGGTTGGAGGAAATTAATTAAACGGGCATGTTATATATATACATATATGTTTACGAATCAAGCTAAGGCATGATGAGTAAACTATTTCTAGATTGGAAAGTAAAACAACCCTGCATACATATAGATCATAGAACCATTGATAGAGCCATTTCTAGATTGGTCAGTCTATAAGCAAGGGGTTATCAGAAGAACCTCCCTGACCAAGAAAGAAATCTGGAGGCAGTTTACCACTCAAGATATGCACTCTGAACTCAAAGGTCTCTTTACCCAATAGCTCAAACACACATGCATCTCCAAGCTTCAAATCATTCCCCACCACAAAAGATCTCCATCCCTCCACCTCCAATTTCTTGCATGAAGAGTTTCCTCTGTATGTCAGTTCCCACCTCTCCCCCTGCAAATAAACACCACTGGAGTTTCCCACTGAGGAAGTACTTGTCTGATCTTCAGGGGTAGCACCTGAGATTGAACTTGGAAAGCCCAGATGATTCGTGATAAAAGTTCTCAGATTGAACTTAGAAAGCAGATACAGCTAGCATGTATATGAATGTTGTTGAAACTATACATACCAGTTGACATCTAGGGAAGGTGGATACTGCAGTCAGAATAATGGATGCCAAAGGCTTCCTGAGTAGAGGCAAGGGTTGGCTGTCCATGGCTTCTCCAAATCCCAGATTACGAAAACTAGAATACTTCTGAGATATTTCATACTTCATACAACTACCATTGCATGTCATTTATGATTTTGTCATTTCCTATCCACCATTTCAAAGGCTATTGATAATTTGGTGCAGAGCATTTATTGTGCAAAGCACGTCGCACATTACGAATTGTTTACGATAGAAGCATGACCATAAACCCAATTAGGTGTTATAATGTAATAATATGGGGAAAAAAGCCAGCCAGTAATGTGGTTCCGAATGTCTAAAACAATTTTGTATCATAAACTAGTCATTTTGCATGAGCAATCATCGAAATACATCCGGAAAACAAACGTATGAATGATTTTGGGTAGGTTGACTTCGCACTTTTTTAGCATATCATCATTTCATCACACACACTTTTGTGAATGATTGTCCTCCGGATCTGCAAAACGAACGCGGATTTAAATAAATTCGAATATTGTGTATGTACGGTTCAAACAAAAGAAACTAGTTGTCTACTCACGAATACTCCAAATATATATCCAAGAAGCGTAAGTTTTCTTTGTTTTGAGACAAGGTAAGAGAGCCATCTATCACTTGGTCTTGCTCCACATCTATTGGATCAAGCAACTAAACCAAGGTCTGAAAAATGTAACAAAAGCAGGCTATGAGCCAAAAAAAAAGAAAAGAAAAGGAAAATCTTGTTCAGATATTGAGGTAAATAAAATCATACCTGCAACCAATGTGTTGGAGCAGCCTCTGGTGCAGTGGATAGCACAAGAACATCATTGTCTTCTGCCGCTTCCTCTGTTGATAAGAATCATTTGAAGAAAAGCTACAAGATTGTACATTGTCGAGTGTAGAATGTGACGTATCATTGTCTACGGTGACATTAGTAGGCTCACTGAACTCAACGTCAAACCAAAAAGCAAAACCATGAAAGGGTGCTGTCATATGCAAAAGACAAACCTGTTTTAGAAATGGAAGTTGCCATAGTATAATGTGACAAATGAATATAAATAAAGTAAAATCGCTACAAAACAATACAACTTAAGATAAATGGTCTTCCTTAAAATGTCAAGATGTTTCAAATGGACAACAAACACAGCATAATGTACAAACGAAAAACTTGAAATTACTAAAAATATACAAGAAAAATGGATAATGTGCCCCTTCTCTCAGCCATAAAAGGAAGCTATAATGCATTCCAGTCATTCTCAAAGCATATGCAAGACTCTAGGAAATATTTGAATTGCCCCACAATTTCAAAAGATCATATCCTAAATAACTAGCACCAGCTAGAACTATTCAGCTATTTGATTATGACATGAAATTACAAAATTTTCTTTATTTAAAAACAGGAGTTGAAAAAAAGCAGCAATAAAATTGGATTCTTTTTTACTGCTCATCATTGACACAAATCCGTATCTGGTTGTAATGGATTCAAGCTCCAGAATCGTGACTGTATAGCAGTTGATATGTTTTACCTGCCCAAATCGTAAATGAATCAATTATTAAAAGATCTTTTACATGAACCCCAGAATATATAAGGCAGAATCTAATACTAATCATTATGTGAGTGTAAGCCCCCCCAGGAATTCTATTGGTACTAACCGGTTCTAAAAGAGGCTCCTATTCTTGTAAACTTTGGATCCAACTCATGAATCTTAAGTGAAAAAAATAGTTGTAACTTCACAGGCGAGGTTAAGGGTAATAGCAAGCAAATAAAAAGTAAGAAATTGAGCACACAATGGTTCCCAGAATGAATATAACAGCCCCATACCATTTGATAGACTAAAAACTCACCACATGAGGCCAGATAAGAACATTCTCACCTGATATTGCCTCCACGCATGGCTCTTCAAATGCACACTGCTTTGCAAAAGGCAACAGGGCAGACACTACAAAAGACAAGGACATTTCAATCAAATTAGGTAATAATTGAAGATTGATACAGGCAGGATATATAATTTCATAAAGTCCGAATCTATAAGCAACTAAACAAAAAACAAAAACAAACAAATGTGTCATCTTGAAAACCAGTGTATTTTCTGAGTATCTAGTTCCAATGCAAAAAACAACACAACTCTGTCCTTTGATACTAAATTTAAATGTTGAAAGATATTAATGGAGATAAATACTGACTGTTAATGCCATAGACATCATTCCAAAAGCTGATGCTTTCGCTGTATCTTTCAGTATTTGTAATAAGGGCCATGTAAAGCTGCAAGGAGAGAAAACACAGCACGTAGACACCATTAACCAGTACTTACTGAGCACAAAATAGGTATGATTCCACAATGCATCTATGCAAAGAGAGCATTTCAACAATCTATACAATGTGTTCATCATCAACAATATGCTCATAGTCTACAGTAACTTCTCATGCACATATAAACGAAGGACGCTTTAAAACTTACTGTAGCATGAGAAGGAAGAATCAGCTCTCCAGGTTTTAGCCATCGATCTCTAGCTGTGATTATGCTAGACAACATGCTCAGAAAATAATTACACAATCAGAGAATATGAATTTATAATAAAACATTGAATGAGAGATCAAAATTCAGAAATTATGAGTTAGACAGGTTCTACACTAACGAAAAAAGTCCATAGGGCAACACAAAGTTCAAGAGAAACGAGCAAGTTGCCTCACCTCATACAAAGCATATAACCCATCCATTCTGAAATGATGACATCAACCTTCTCCTCAATGTTTACGTCCTGGATTTTATTGTAAGAAACAGACTCAGAATCTGCTCATAGAAAACAAAAGATGAAGTTCTAACAGAAACTGAGAGAAAGAGAGATATTTTTCTTCTTCTTGGTACACCTAATCCCACTAAGGGACATAGTGAAGGATTCATGTGAGAATAAATGGTAAAAGTTTTGATACACAGACAGCCTTACTTAGCACCAACCACCCTCCCATATTCAGGCTTGGGACAGACAGTGAAGTGAGCAATGACATTGTTGAAGGTTCATTCAAATTGCGCATACCAGTGATTAATTTAATAAAAAACTGGAAGAAAAACTATTAGCACCAACTATCCCCAAACATTACCTCAACTCGCCCATGTACCACAATAATCTTGTCACACAGACAATTTGCTTTTACAACTTCTTTTGCCTGAGTCACATTACAAGAAATAAGGAATAAATGACCCAACTCATTTTCATAAATAAATTTCAGACTGAAAATCCAGGAAAAATTACAAAATTTCTCTGTAGCTATCAGTCTATCATCCTACAGCCCAACATACACATTATCAAACTCAATTCATATATAGATTGGCAACGAAAATGTTCATTAATCAACAAACTTTGATGTTTTGTTCGTTTGTTTGTCCTTTTTTGACTGGTTTTGATATCACCTTCAAAGATTTCAATCTAGATTAGGTGTCCATGTGAGTCAGATACTTACCAGTGTTGCAATGTCGCTTGCATCTATCGCATACACCTGAAAAATATGAGTATATATATAAGACTGTATGGAAGCATTATGCAGAAAAAATAAGGAAAAAGAAAATGAAAACAGAAACCGGTGATTCAACTCAAACAAACAACATTCATATCTCAGGAATAAATGCTCAACAATTTTTTCTCCCCAACAACAATTCTCCATTTTACCCGCTTGGCACCTGCTTGAGCACAAAAGAATGAGAGAATGCCAGTATCACAACCAACATCAACCACAAACTGTTGATAATCAGAAGCGTGAATAAAATAAATCCATGTCTCCGGCAGCCCTAAATAAAATAAAAAATTTACTTTGTCCACAATCAACTCTTTATGCCTCAATTCTAACTAAAAAAATGGAAAAAAAACATTTACTTTGTCCACAATCAACTCTTTATGCCTCATAATTGCTTTCCTGTATGTGTCAATCCTCACATAATCCTGTTAACATAAAATGGTTTATCAGTGATAAGCAAGTATATGGTCAAGAAAAATCATCACAAACTGATGAAGAATGTTATCGTCAATAAATAAAATGACCAAAATCAAAACTTCTGCTAAGTAGAATGGAAGAGACATTGCACAATGTATGTTGTTAAAGAAGCAATGATTGGAAGGTTCATCGCTGATCACCTTGATCATGTCCTCGTGGATACCAAGATGAGAGTAGGATTTGAAGTAGACGTCGTCGGACTCTGTATACCGAGACTTCTCATTGTGCAAGCCCTCATCTCCATGATCACCGCCGCCGTCCCCGACGCCACCTACTTCCCCTCGGCGGAGCATCCGGCGGGCGGTGCCATTGCTCGAACCCGACTCCGGGGACATCGCCGTCGAGAGCCGCGGCGGGAGAAAAGAGGATAAAGGTGGCACCTTTGGGGATCGCCACGGCCGAGGTGAGATGGGCCATCGGAGCCTTCGCCGGAGAATGTTCCGACGGCCGGGTTCCGGTTAGTGATACGGCCGAATCGGCGGCGCCGGCGGCGGATCCGCCGCTGAGTGGATATAGCTTGGGTGAAATACCTTTTTTGCACCTAAGTAGGTTGGTCTGGTTGAGTCGGGTTTTTTGTTTTGCTGGTTTGGTTTTTGTACATGAAACTGAACCGACCCGCTCCTGAGAATTACACTCAACAAAGGTATGAACAGTAGACATAGTTTAATTTAAGTTTGGACAAGCAAATTATTATCAATAATAAAGTGCACTATCGTTTGATTAAGAAAAAGTGTATTAGAATTAATTCGATCTAGTTTAACCCTCAAATTATGAGGATGCAAAGTGATTTCATTTTATGTTTGGAACATTTATGTGTAGCAGATAGCATCAGGTTATACCATATTGTTCAATCTCAAAGTTTCTCCTGTACATGGAATTAGTCATTGATATAGCATATTGACGATAGTTGTTTAAGGCCATGGGAAGCAAAGACCCAGGGAGCTGATTAAAACATCCATGGCGGCGAAATTGTTGTGATCTAGATCAGACGCTGTTCTACACGTCAAGAAGATTGAACCACTCCATATTTTTTTGTTTTAGACTCTTCCATCACACTTTTCTCTTAGTTCTTGGTACAACAATTTATACATGGTTACGTTACGTTGCCTAGTTTAACACGACGAGCGGTTAGGGAACTCATCCATAAATACCTTCACTTCTGATATTGCAATCATGTCTACACAGAAAGGAATACTGAGAAAGTTGGAACTATGGCAGTCAAGTTCAATATGGTGACCATTGCTCTTATCCTTTTGCTCATGATAGAGGTCATGTTGATCCAGCTTGCTCTGCTAATGCCCTTTATTTTTTCTCAACGTTCAATTTCAATTGATGTTTGAATTTACAGAACGCATCTCTATAATTAATATGATAGAAAGCTTATAATATGCATTTTGAGATATGAAGAAGTAATAGCAAGCTTACAAGGGGTTGATCTATTCTTATTGAGAACTCATGATTTTGCTTGCAGTCCAAAGCGTTCCTTGGAGACGTTTCTGAAGCCATAGGTAAAACTTCTTGTTCTTGTACCAAAAAAGTTCATCTTCAACACATGGCTACAGTACTATGATCTTCTTTTTTCTATATGTATTTGATCAATCAATCAAAAGCAATGACCTAAAGTGAAACGCTTACATACAGTATAAATGAAAATTTATGACTGCAGACTGCCAAGCAAATGCAATTACAGATGCAGCAAATCTTCAAGGCACAAGATCTGCATC
Organism: Piper betle; assembly: GCA_033002965.1. NCBI lineage: Eukaryota > Viridiplantae > Streptophyta > Magnoliopsida > Piperales > Piperaceae > Piper > Piper betle. The sequence goes on along the minus strand of JAURVB010013804.1, from coordinate 7,412 downwards.
AGAGCATGCAACACATGCTGCCACAGGTGCAACTGCGTCCCACCCGGCACCTCTGGCAACGCAGATGTCTGCCCTTGCTATGCCAACATGACTACCCACGGCGGCAGGAAGAAGTGCCCTTGAGCCTTGCACCTTCCTTCTTCATGTTATGCTAATAATCTCCACCCACAATAAACTCATCTCTCTTGAGATACTGAAATTGCTCTGGGTCGAATGTATGTTGAACCATGAAAAAAATAATACTGGAATCTGGTCGAAATGCAATATATGTTGAAGAACATTGGAGAATCACATTAAAATTAGCTGCCGTGACAAGGCTGCAAGTGTTATTACAGAAGAATCACAAACCAAACGTACGAGAAGAGAAAGCAATATTAGCTGCAATGATGGTCCTCCTCAATAGAAAACAATTATAACAACAATGCAAATAATGATCCAAGGTACAACAATGGCATCTCGACGATGGCGCTAGTGTGGAAGATTTATTTGTATTTGTGGACGTTCTGGTTCATGGGCATTTTGGCCTGCCGCCGGGAGTGCGTAGTCTTACAACACTCTTGCAACTCTTACAACAGGCTCCACAAGCCCTTTTGCAAATCTTCTTTCTTGATGCCTTCCTACATCTCCTAGAGCAAGCAGAAGAACAATCTACAAAACAGAAGAAGATCGAACAGAGAACACAAATTAAATCATTAACAATACAAGGGTGTGATGCTTATAAAAAAGGATGAATCGGAAGTATTATGTTGAGCTAGCTTTGGTATATATAGTTAGCTTGAAGAATGGTATGTAGAGATTTATTCATGGTACGTACTTATCTTGGTGGAGTGATGAATCTGGTGATGATGTTTTTTATACAGAGCGGCTTCCTCTCCTCCATTCGCCTGACATACATATTAGTAGACAGCATTACGAATATGCCATAGCAAGTGAAGGTGTCCAAGTTATAGACGATGAAAAGCCAGAGCTGCCCAACTCACAACATCATTGAAGTATGTTTCAGCAAGCACCTAAAATGCCGAAAGACCCCATGGGAGAGAAACACCACTGAATCGAAAGAACAAAGACAGGAGTCAGATTAGATTATCATTCATATAGCTGGCAACATTTCGAACTGTTTCGTAATTAAAAAACAAAAAACAGGTTGATGGCATCGATCTCCTTGTCCGAATCTTTTTATTTGACTTTGAGCTGAGAAGGAATACATAAGAGTAGGATCCAATACTTATTACCAAGAAACAGCAAGATGAAATGCTGAACAAGATGCTTAAAAGTAAAATTAATTAAGTCGACGGCTTGAATCAATATCAGGCTAAAAAATCAGAAATGCGAAGTTTATATGAACGTCTTGTCACTATGGTTAGCTTAATCAAATTCGCATTTGTTTGTTATTGGAATTTATCATAATTTTTTTCCAAGCAAAACTATAATATTCCATTACGTGTTCGGTGTTTGGCTTCATCCACAAATTAATTACGTGTGCATTCGGCCCCTCTCAACAGTTGACATCTTCCCGCCACTTTTGAGCTGACGTGCCCCACCTTCCCATCCTTACATAGACTTTCCACAAAGTCCACGCCCCATCTTCGCGGGCTCAATATCCGTAATACCCTCTTCTTCCGAACCCCACGTTGTCCTCTTCTTAGCCCCTGTTGATTAGGGTTTGAGAATAAAATATGATTGTATTTGTATGAACCCAGCAGCTCAGGCGCATCCCGGTCTGGTGTGTGTAATGTAGGTTGGAAGGAGGAAAGGGAAGGTAGTTATGTTAGTTGGAATGGAGAAGGGTAAAAGAGTAATTACATAATTTTGAATGTATATAAAAGGCGGGAAAGGGTTGAATTGTGGTAACTTTTGAATTACTGAATTGAATTTCGTTTCTTGATCAAGAAGCAATTCTTGTTCTTCTTCTCCACCAGTTTCTTCCCAAAAACCTCGGTTTCTCTTCGATTTGAATTGAAACTCTGCTTGTCCTCTGTTTTTGGATCCCTCGATGGCACCAACTAAGCAGAACAACAAGCATGGCAAGGGGAAGGAGTTGATCCTCAGTCCAACTGAGTTAGATCATAACAAATTGGTATCAGAGCAGGAGGAGGGAAGAGGAGATTCATCACCAAGAGCAACGGAAATGGCTGAAATGAGGAAAGTCCAAGCTCAACTCTTATCTGTTTTTTCTGAAATGACTGCAAAATTTGATAGGTTACTGAATTCTAGAATTGATACTGATGATAAAACTGATAATGGAATGAAAGATCGTATAGAAATGCATACTCCTAGGGTGTTTGGTGACAGAATTGTTGCAGATAAGGAAAAATCTCAGATTCGATCATCAATTCCACAAAATGGTGAAAAGCTGTGGAACACAAATAGAATGGGGAATGATTGCAGCAGTTCGAGTACTCAGGATGATTGTTTGAAGGGATCTAAAATGTCCTTTCCTAAGTATGATGGCACTAAGGATCCTATACCTTGGTTCAGCCGATGTGATAAGTATTTTAAGCTGCATAGAATTAAGGAACATCTCAAAGTGGATCTGGCCAGCTTCCATATGGAAGATGATGCACAAATATGGTTTGACATGTTCCAGGAGCAACAAGGGGAGTTCGATTGGGATCAGCTGAAAGAGGCAATGAATTTACAGTTTGGACCTACTGAATATGATGACTTTTATGGAGATTTGACACGATTGAAGCAAGACACCTCTGTGAGAGAGTATACACTCACGTTTAATAGGCTAGCCACTCGAGCTGGGAGTATGACAGAAAAACAAAAGATAAGCAGTTATACCTGTGGACTAAAAGATCAGCTACGTCTGGAGGTGAAATCACAGAAGCCGACATCATTGCTTGATGCTCAAGGGTTGGCCAAACACTTTGAGCATAAGTTCGTTAGGGAGAACAAACAATTTGGAAAAATGATGAAATGGAACATGGAAAGCAGTTCAATGGGGGGCAAGAAAAGTGAAGTTCCTATCCCTGGTACTGGAGAAAAGGTGAACAATAAAAGCACTTACAATGAACATTTGGGACAAAGGAAATTCACAATGAAACAGTTGCAAGAAAGGAAAGAATTGGGACTTTGTTTCAAATGTGATGAGAAATATACTGTGGGACATAAGTGTAAACAATTATTCTGGATTGAAGTGGTGCCTGATGAAGATGGATCAGATGACGAGGGTAGTGAGGGTGAAAAATCTGAAGTGGTATCAAACTCTGCCGTACCTGCTATATCCCTGAATGCCCTGACTGGATTGTCCACCTTGAACACCATGAGGATGTTGGGAAGAATAGGTGGACAACAGGTATCTATCCTCATTGATTCAGGAAGTTCTCATAATTTTTTGAATGAGAGGGTAGTGCAGAAATTAAAAATACCAATTCAGAATAGGGGCAGCATGAAGGTGCAAGTAGCCAATGGAGAACAAATGAGTTGTGGGGGAAAATGTTTGGGAATCACTTTGGATGTACCAACACACAAGATAGTAACTGATTTTTTCGTGCTATAGTTGGAAGAATTCGATGTGGTGTTGGGAATTCAGTGGCTGAAGACATTAGGATCCATCATTTGGAATTTTGAATCATTAACAATGTCATTCAAGGATAACCAAAAGAATGTTGAAATACAGGGATTGTACAGCCCTCGATGGCAGATTTGTGACAAAAAGCAAATGAGACTTATTATCAAGAAGAGGAAGCATGGGATACTAATGAGTTTACAGCTGACTGACAACTCGATAGCAGAATCACAAAGGAAAGACTTACAGCAGGTACAACTGAATCAGTTGAATCAAATGCTGCATCACTTTGAAGCTGTATTTCAAATACCAACAAAGCTACCTCCAAAAAGAATACAAGATCATAGAATCACATTGAAGGAAGGGACAGGACCAGTAGCTGTGAAACCCTATAGGTATCCATATTTTCAGAAAAGTGAATTGGAAAAACAGGTGAGGGATCTTATGACCAGAGGAGTTATACAAGTTACCTCAAGTCCATATTCGTCACCTGTGTTGTTAGTAAAAAAGATGGCAGTTGGAGAATGTGCATTGACTATAGAGCCTTGAATAAGATCACCATAAAAGACAAATTCCCAATCCCCAATATTGATGAATTGCTGGATGAGTTGTATGGTTCATCTTATTTCTCAAAGTTGGACTTAAGATCAGGTTATCACCAAATTAGAATGCATGAAGAAGATGTGCATAAGACTGCATTTCGAACACATCAGGGACATTACGAGTTTAAGGTCATGCCCTTTGGATTGTCCAATGCCCCTTCTACTTTTCAAGCCTTGATGAATGATGTCTTTGATGAATATCTTAGGAAGTTCATTCTAGTTTTCTTTGATGACATATTAATATACAGCAGATCATGGACAGATCATTTGGAACACATCAAATAGGCTTTAGACAAGCTGTTAGCTCATGAATTGTATGCTCGAAAGGAAAAATGTCAGTTTGGAATGAGAAAGATACAATATCTAGGGCATATGATTTCAGAAGATGGAGTGGGTGTGGACATGGAGAAAATTGCAGCAATTGAAAGGTGGCCAATCCCAAGATCTGTAAAGCAGGTAAGGGGTTTTTTAGGGCTGGCTGGATATTATAGAAAATTTATAAATCAGTTTGGTATAATTGCAACTCCATTAACTGACTTGCTTAAAAAAATGCGTTTAACTGGAATCAAGAGGCAGCAGACTCTTTTGAAAAATTAAAGATAGCTCTTACACATGCTCCAGTGTTGGCATTGCCGAATTTTGCATTACCTTTTACAGTTGAGTGTGATGCTAGTGGAAGTGACATTGGAGCTGTGCTGATGCAGGAAAGTAAACCTATTGCTTTTTACAGTAAGAGATTGCATGGACTCCATGTTTCCATGTCAACTTATGAAAAAGAAATGTTGGCATTAGTCCTGGCAATCCAGAAGTGGAGGCATTATTTGTTAGGAAGATCTTTTGTGGTAAGAACTGATCATTCGAGTTTGAAATTTTTATGGGAGCAGCCAATCCACACTGTGGCTCAACAGAAATGGCTAACCAAGCTTTTAGGGTTTGATTTCACCATAGAATATAAACCTGGTAAGGAAAACAAAGTGGCTGATGCTCTCTCAAGACAGTTTGAGTCAGTTCGAATGGATGATTGTAAAACAGGGAAAGGAAAAGGTTCAAAATCAGGTGAACTTACTTCGGATCAAGATAGTGGAAAGGAAGGATTCTTATCTGCTATTTCTACACCCATTCCAAGATGGTTGGAGGAAATTAAGAGAGCATATGTTGACAGTGATGTGATCCAATCTTTAATTAAGAAATGTGCTGCCAAGGAACTGTCATCACACTGGCTTATTCGAGAGGACATCCTATTTTACAAGGGTAGAATTTATTTGGAGTCTCAAATGCAGTTGATTCCCATTATTATCAAGGAATTTCATGATGGAACACATGAAGGCATTAGGAAAACCCTTAAAAGGTTGAGAGCAATATTTTATTGGTCTCGAATGGCTCAGGATGTGATGACTCATGTGAAGAATTGTGAAGTTTGCCAGAGATTTAAATCTTCTTCATTAACACCTGCAGGCCTGTTGCAACCCTTGCCAATACCAAAGCAAATTTGGACTGGGGTATCAATGGATTTCATCACTGGAATGCCAAAAAGCCAAGGAAAAGATGCTATCCTAGTGGTGGTGGACAGGTTATCGAAATACAGTCATTTCGTTGCAATCACTCATCCTTTTACAGCAAATTCTATTGCCCAAATATACTTTGAAAACATTTTCAAGTTGCATGGTATGCCAAAGTCCATTGTGTGATAGAGATGCTATATTTACAAGCCAATTCTGGAATGAGTTATTCAGGTTGCAAGGAGTAGCTTTTAACTACAGCTCAGCTTATCATCCACAGACGGATGGACAAACTGAAGCAGTCAACAAAATTTTGGAACAATACTTGAGATGTTTTGCTGGGGACAGACCTCAATCTTGGGTGAGATGGTTGGCATGGGTAGAGTATTGTTATAATACTAGTTTCCAATCTTCCATTCAGATGAGTCCCTTCGAAGCAATTTACAACTTGCAACCACCAGATTTACTGACATATGTTCCAGGTTCAGCAAAGTCAGGTGAAGTAGATTTACTATTGTGCAATAGAGATCAATTATTACATGAATTAACTGAAAGCCTGAAGAGTGCTCAACTGCGCATGAAACAACATCATGATCTGAGGAGAAGAGATGTAGAGTTCCAGGTAGGACAATCAGTATTCCTCAAATTACAGTCTTATAGACAATCATCTATAAGAACAAGGAGAATTACAAAGTTAGCAGCTAAGTTCTATGGGCCTTTTATGATTGTGGAACGCATTGGAGCAGTTTCTTATAGATTGAAGCTACCACCAGAATGTAAAATTCATGATTTCTTCCATATTTCTCAGCTCAAAGCTTCAATCAACGCAGATACAAGAGTTCATTCGTCAATACCAGCAATACAATCTCCTGAAGGTTTAATACAGGACTTGAAAGCAGATCAATAGGTGATACAACCTTGAGGTCAAGGTTGTTTCTTTTGAGGGGAGGAATTTGGTGTGTGTAATGTAGGTTGGAAGGAGGAAAGGGAAGGTAGTTATGTTAGTTGGAATGGAGAAGGGTAAAAGAGTAATTACATAATTTTGAATGTATATAAAAGGTGGGAAAGGGTTGAATTGTAAAAACTTTTGAATTACTGAATTGAATTTCGTTTCTTGATCAAGAAGCAATTCTTGTTCTTCTTCTCCACCAGTTTCTTCCCAAAAACCTCGGTTTCTCTTCGATTTGAATTGAAACTCTGCTTGTCCTCTGTTTTTGGATCCCTCGATGGCACCAACTAAGCAGAACAACAAGCATGGCAAGGGGAAGGAGTTGATCCTCAGTCCAACTGAGTTGGATCATAACACGGTCCCGGCATGGTTTCGCATGGCTTAGTTTTGTTCAGAAAACCCCAACTCATTAAGTTTTTTTTTTTTGCTTTTTTTCTCCTTGAAAAGTCATTAAGGTTGGTTGGTTTAGTCTATAACTCTCATATGAATGTTTGTAACAATAAAATTTGAAAACAATAAAGGCTTTAAACCATAATTTTAGATACTGTAAGAGCTATCATATCAGATTTTTAGCCATTACAACATTATGCTTGATTTAATAAAAATTAATATATATTTTGGTCAAATTTTATGTATTAAAATTTAAAATATTGTTGATGAGATATTAAAATTATTTAAAAAATATAGAAGACCTACTATTATTTTATCATAGATAATTTTTTCTACATTTGTTACAATTTCTTAAATAATTTATTTATTAAAGAAAATATATTATGTAAAAGTAGTTATAAATATTAAGAATAACCACATTCTAACAAGTCTTCCAGTAGCCAGTAGGTTAGCTGTTG
>JAURVB010013803.1:0-18830 GCA_033002965.1 Piper betle | reverse complement strand
TTTATTCTGCTCCATGCTCTGGTTGTCAATCACCTAATTTCGTATCTACACACCTGCGGAGGCAATTCCGCATTAGTGATTACAACACTAAGTAGTATAATAGATAAAACAAGTCAAGTACATTCCACTATTTCCCTATGTTCATTTTAATATGCGGTGGAGCGATTCTGCTATACTCCAAAACAATGCGGAGGAGGTATCCGCTGTGATCCGCACACCCCGGCCGAGCCCTTTTGTGTGGAGGCTACCACTATCATCTCTAGTGCTAGTGGCTCACACACCTCGGCCGTAACCTTTTTATGGGGAAGCGATCAGTACATTCAGGTAATTGCTATGGTTCGTTTGTGGGTAAGCTCTCACTACCAATTCTAGTGCCAGTGCCTCACACACCCCGGCCGTAGCCTTTTCTTATGGGGAGGTTATCACTGCACTCCCATGCCAGTGCCTTGCACACCCCAGCTGTAGCCTTTTTATGGGGAGACTATCATTGCACTCAAGTGATTGCTACGCCCCATTTGTGGGGAAGCTCTCACTGCTAACTCTAGTGCCAGTGCCTCAGACACCCAGGTCGTAGCCTTTTTATGCGGAGGCTATCACTGCACTTAGGTGATTGCTACTCCCCGTTTGTGGAGAAGCTCTCACTACCAATTCTAGTGCCAGTGCCTCATACACCCTGGCCGTAGCCTTTTAATGGGAAAGCTATCACTGCACTCAATTGCGATGGAGGAATCGTTGTGCCTCGCTCACCCCGGCCGTAGCCTTTTTATGGGGCGACTATCACTACTCCAAAACAATGTCGATGCATTACACAATTTACGCACAAAATACGACCCCGTGTCGGACTGAGTCAATTCTTTGACCCCGGTTGCACTCGGTGCATGATGGTCGAATCTAGGCTCAGGCCGACATAGGCTACGAACAAGGAAAGTACGATGTTATACCTATTATACCTAATTGACTTGAGATTACGTCTGACTGTAATCCGCCAACCCTAATCTGAATGAGGGCATAAAATTATACATTAGTATAATTTTATTTGCATGAACCTACATGCAAATATATGACTAGTATAACTATCCATTTTGAAGATATAAAATATATCATGCTGAACTTCATTAATTATTTAATTTCCAGTAAGTCCAATGACAATTTATTATCAATGTGATATAATCAATTAAGTCCTTTTCATTCACATTTCCAATTAAATATCCAAAATAAAACCTTTATTTAACGGTTAAAAATTTAATTATTAACCATACTCAATACTTAATTACTAGTATTAGTATATTCTTTAACTGATTTGTATTATCTTGATTTAAGGATGTCACTAGTACAGTTATTTGTAATTTATTTTTAACTCGACCGTAATGAATCATCCCATATTTACAAAACTGCCATTATTCTTCCGCGACGTCCTTCTCTTTCCCATACCTTCTTCTTCTTCGCACCCAAAACCAGCATGTCTTCTTTTCCTTCCACCCAATTTCAGACCCCATCTTCTATCTACCCCACTGATTCGATTGGAAAACCCCAAAGATCCAATCTTTATCCGCTGCTATCTCATGGAACTTGGACTACACCCTACATGGGGACCTCAATTTCACCATTCATGGTGGCCGACCAACAGCCATGGCGACCATGTCCTGCCCCATCAAGGTGACAACCAGCACCACCCCAGGTGATGACCAGTCTGCACTTTCCATGGCGGATCCACGTCTGGCCAGCAACACCACCCATGGCAACACCGACCTGGTCTCCCTTCATCCCTCCTCGACGGTCTGACTCGGCTACCCAAGGCGACTCGTTCCGGCCAGCAGCACCACCGGGAGCACTCTCTACTTCAAGCACGTCAACCCAACTCACAAGGATGGAAGATGGTGTTGTTGCTGCTACAAAACATTAGGATGACCTCCTAGTGTACGCCTTCTCTTCGTTGATTTCATATTTTAATTTTATGTTTATCAAGCTTATTATCTAAACATTCTTATTATCCATTTGAGCATGTGTATTTATGCAACTAAGAAGAGGAAAGGAAGAAGAATTACCCGAGTGAAGGAGGAAATCCGGCATCTATCTGAGGAGGAAAAATGCAGATGACACCCTCCCCTTCTCCTTTTATAATGAAATAAAATGACGGCTAGGGTACGTGGAAGCACCCCTTTACTGTAATTCCTTTAACTGGGTAATTGGGAAATTGACATGGTTCACTTAACCATTTCACTTAACCTGTTAAATGGGTACATGGTATGGTTAACTTAAATGGTTAAATGGATAAATAGTGTAGTCGACTCGACCGACTCAATAGAATTATCCTGTTAAAAATTACTTTTCAATTAACTGGGTAATTCATACTTAACCAACTAACGTTTTGGTTCGTTTAAATGAAAAAAATTAAAAATTTCCCACGTTCGATCCCACCGTGTCGAACGTTATTATTATTATTATTATTATTTTCCAAGTCTTTACAATCTCCCCAACTTAGAATTATTTCGTCCCCGAAATGTCATAGCTTTAATAGGATATTCATGATTAAGTGCATCGCCGGTATAAGTTCATATTACAACAATTACACAGATTTTATTCTACAAACAGGCTAGGATATTTTCTGGTCATTTCTTGTTCAGAGTCCCATGTAGCTTCTTCTGAACCCTAATTTCTCCATAATACCTTTACCAAAGGGATCTCCGTGTTACGGAGTGTCTTTGTTTCCCTTGTCAAGATGCAAATCGGTTTTTCCTCATAGGTTAAATCTGATTGTAGCTCTAAATCTGCAAAATTTGTGATAATGTGATTCTCATCTCGTACATATTTCTTTAGCATTGACACATGAAAGACATTGTGTACACCATCAAGGCTTGGTGGTAATGCTAATCTATATGCACAACTTCTGATTCGATCCAAAATTGGAAATGGTCCTATGAATCTTGGCTTCAACTTCCCTGATGTTATAAATCTGATCACTCCCTTTTTAGGTGAGGTCTTAAGGTAGACGAACTCCCAACTTGGAATTCTAAGTCCTTCCTTCGAGTGTCAGCATAACTTTTCTGCTGATCCTGAGCTGCCTTAAGCCTTTGCTGGATGAGTTGCACTTTTTCAGCTGCTTCTCTCACCATCTCTGGCCCGACCATAACCACCTCTGTAGACTCCAACCAGCATGATGGAGATCGACAAGGCCTACCGTATAAAGCTTCAAACGGTGCCATTCCTATACTGGCTTGGTAAGAGTTATTATAGGTGAATTCAACCAAGGCTAAGTGTTTCTCCCAATCTCCTCCCCAGTCGAGGATGCAAGCTCTCAACAAATCCTCCAAGGTTTGATTGGTCCTCTCACTCTGACCATCAGTTTGGGGGTGATATGTTGTACTTAACTTGATTTGGGGCCCCATAGCTTTTTGGAAAACTTCCCAAAAATGTGACATGAATAGGGGATCTCTGTCAGAGACTATCTCCTTTTGAATTCCATGCAGCCTGACAATGTTATTTATGTACAGTTCTGCTAAGTATTCCACCGTGCTTGTTGATTTTGTGCGGATAAAGTGTTAGTGTGGATGTTTTATTTGACTCGGGGTGTACACGTTCGTTCCTATCATCCCAATTAGTTAAGAGTTTAGGACTCCAAACGTCTACATTACCCAAGACTTATAGGGTCACTACTGCAACGGGAGACGGTGAAGTCACAACGTTAGGAGTGACTTGTGACTAACCTATCCTTAGATATACAAGGGAAACACTATGTATGGAATTTCATTGTTTATGGGATAATAGGCTTTGATGTACTGTTGGGAATGGACTGGTTATCTGCACAGCAGGCTTGTCTTGATTGTAAAGGGAGGAGAGTGTTGATGAAAGCTTGTAATTGTGAGATGGGGGTCATTTTCCACGGGTCATGGAATCATCCATCCTCTTGTATTGTGTTGGTTAGTGAGGCAACTGAGTGGTTTGGTGAGGGTTGTAAAGCCTTTTCGGCAACTCTAGAGGAGTCTGAGTCCAAACCCAAAGAGTTGACACATGAAAGACATTGTGTACACCATCAAGGCTTGGTGGTAATGCTAATCTATATGCACAACTTCTGATTCGATCCAGAATTGGAAATGGTCCTATGAATCTTGGCTTCAACTTCCCTGATGTTCTAAATCTGATCACTCCCTTTTTAGGTGAGGTCTTAAGGTAGACGAACTCCCCAACTTGGAATTCTAAGTCCTTCCTTCGAGTGTCAGCATAACTTTTCTGCCGATCCTGAGCTGCCTTAAGCCTTTGCTGGATGAGTTGCACTTTTTCAGCTGCTTCTCTCACCATCTCTGGCCCGACCATAACCACCTCTGTAGACTCCAACCAGCATGATGGAGATCGACAAGGCCTACCGTATAAAGCTTCAAACGGTGCCATTCCTATACTGGCTTGGTAAGAGTTATTATAGGTGAATTCAGCCAAGGCTAAGTGTTTCTCCCAATCTCCTCCCCAGTCGAGGATGCAAGCTCTCAACAAATCCTCCAAGGTTTGATTGGTCCTCTCACTCTGACCATCAGTTTGGGGGTGATATGTTGTACTTAACTTGATTTGGGTCCCCATAGCTTTTTGGAAAACTTCCCAAAAATGTGACATGAATAGGGGATCTCTGTCAGAGACTATCTCCTTTGGAATTCCATGCAGCCTGACAATGTTATTTATGTACAGTTCTGCTAAGTATTCCACCGTCCTTGTTGATTTTGTGGGGATAAAGTGAGCTGCCTTAGTCAAACGGTCCACAACCACCCATATAGAGTCATGTCTCTTCAAAGTCCTTGGGAGTTTAGTAATAAAATCACATGTGACACGCTCCCATTTCCAGGTAGGTATCTCTAAAGATTGTAATAATCCACCGGGTAGTTGATGTTGGGCTTTGATCAATTGGCACGTCTGACACTTGGAAACAAAATCCACCACATCCCTCTTCATCCCAATCCACCAGTAGGTTCGTTTTAAGTCCTGGTACATCTTTGTAACACCAGGGTGTATTGAGAACCTTGAACGATGAGCTTCCTCCAGGATATCTCGCTTTAATGCATCATTGTTGGGTACACACAACCTCCCTCTAAATCTGATTACACTGTTGGAATCTGCTACAATGTCGGGAGTTTTGTCCAACATTTCATTCAGCTTCTCATCTTCCATTTGTGTTAGCTTAACTCGGTCCACCAATTCATTGGAGATAACCAGGTTCGCCAGTAGTCCTGTCATTCGTTCCACCGGGTTAATAGCTACCACCTCAGCTGACATAGCCCAAAGTCTAGCTAGCTGTTGACCCTTGTCCACCTTGCCCTTCCGACTCAACGCGTCGGCTACAACGTTCGCTTTTCCCGGATGGTATAAAATTTGGAAATCATAGTCCTTCAAGTATTCTATCCACCGCCTCTGTCGAAGGTTAAGGTCATTCTGGGTGAAGATATACTTCAAACTTTGGTGGTCGGTGAAAACCTCGAACTGAGCTCCGTACAAATAGTGTCTCCAAATTTTCAGAGCAAACACAACTGCTGCCAGTTCCAAGTCATGGGTTGCATAATTTTGCTCGTGAATCTTCAATTGGCGAGAGGCGTAAGCCACCACCTTACCATCTTGCATAAGGACACATCCTAACCCCACTAGAGATGCATCACTGAAGACCACGAATCCTTCATTGCCATTTGGTATAGTCAAAACTGGTGCAGTAGTTAAACTCTTCTTCAAAGATTGGAAACTCTCCTCACACTTGTTACTCCATTCGAACTTGACTCCCTTGCGTGTAAGCTTAGTCATTGGCGATGCCACCAAGGAGAAATCTTTAATGAACTTCCGATAGTAACCTGCTAGTCCAAGGAAACTTCAGATATCTGTGACTGACTTGGGTTGTGGCCAATCAGTAACTGCTCTCACTTTTGATGGATCCACTGCGACTCCCGCCTTTGAGACAACATGTCCGAGGAATTTCACCTCCTCCAGCCAGAAGTCACACTTTGATAACTTGGCGAACAATTGATTCTCCCTCAAAACTTGAAGAGCAATGGACAAGTGTTTCCCATGGTCCTCCTCATTATTTGAATAGACCAGAATGTCATCCACAAACACAATAATAAACTTATCCAAGTATTCGTGGAACACCGTGTTCATAAGTGACATAAAGGCCGCTGGTGCATTTGTCAGACCAAAAGGCATAACCAGAAACTCATAATGTCCATATCGAGTTCGGAAAGCCATTTTCTGTATGTCAGATTCCTTCACCCGCAGTTGATGATATCCGGACCGCAAGTCTATTTTTGAGAATATTCTGGCTGTTTTCAACTGATCAAATAAATCATCAATCCTCGGTAAGGGGTACCGATTCTTGACTGTCACTTGATTGAGCTGGCGATAGTCAATACACAATTGAAGTGAGCCATCCTTCTTCTTTACGAAAAGAACAGGGGCTCCCCAGGGTGAAGTACTTGGTCGGATGAAGCCTGCCTGCAACAGCTCTTCTAATTGACTCTTTAACTCCTTGAGTTCCGCTGGAGCCATGCGGTATGGTGCTTTAGAAATTGGTGATACTCCAGGTGCTAGGTCAATGACAAACTCCACCGCCCGCTTAGGAGGTAACCCTGGAAGTTCACCTGGAAATACGTCCGGAAATTCTGCTACCACCGGAATCATGGACAACTCTTTGGGTTTGGACTCAGACTCCTCTAGAGTTGCCGAAAAGGCTTTACAACCCTCACCAAACCACTCAGTTGCCTCACTAACCGACACAATACAAGAGGATGGATCATTCCATGACCCTTGGAAAATGACCCCCATCTCACAATTACAAGGTTTCGTCAACACTCTCCTCCCTTTACAGTCGAGAAAAGCCTGGTGTGCAGACAACCAGTCCATTCCCAACAGTACATCAAAGCCTATTATCCCATAGACAATGAAATTCCATACATAGGGTTTCCCTTGTATATCCAAGGATAGGTTAGTCACTCCTAACGTTGTGACTTCCCCGTCTCCCGTTGCAGTAGTGACCCTATAAGTCTTGGGTAATGTAGACGTTTGGAGTCCTAAACTCTTAACTAATCGGGATGATAGGAACGAATGTGTACACCCCGAGTCAAATAAAACATCCACACTAACACTTTGAATCAGAATTTTACCTCGAACTGTGTGGTCATCGTCCTCAGCGTCCTCGATTTCGACTGCAAAAAGTTTCGCCTTCCCTTTGTCCACCGATTTTGCAGGTGCTGGGTAGCGATTAGGAGCTGGTGTCTTCTCCTTTTCAGGTTGCTCCTGTTGTTGCTTCAGGGGCTGACGACACTCGTTTTGCAGGTGTCCCGTCCTTCCGCAGTTGTAGCACCGACGGGGCTCACTGCATGGCCCTGAATGCATCTTGTTGCAATTTTTACATAGTCGATACGGAATCTCCTGAAACTTCCTTTTGCGGTTCCCATCGACATTCCGTTGATAGTTCTGCTGCTGGTGTTCTGCAGACCGGTTTTTGCTACTACCCTGGTTGGCATTCTTATGTTGCATAGTAGCCTTCCCCTGTTTCTGTGCACGGACATAGTCGTACACCAACTCATGAGTAGTGGCTGCCTCAATCACTTCGGTTATAGTGCCTCTTGGCGCCGTAGCAACCCTACTCCTCAATTCTGGCTTCAACCCCCAGAAAAATTTGTCTGCTCTGGCCCGGGCAGTTGCCAGACTCCCAGGTGCAAATCTCTCCAATTGCAAGAAATTTTTTGCATACTCTCGGACTGAATCATCCCTCTGAGTTAGAGTGGCAAATTCCAGTGCTTTCTTCTGGACAACAGACTCAGGAAAATATTGTCCATTGAAAGCTGTTACAAATTCCGCCCAAGGAATGGACGAAATCTCCCGTTGATGGAACGCAGTCTTCTCCATGGACTTCCACCAATAAGATGCTTCCTCCTGAAGCATGCATGTCGCCAACCTCACTTGATGGCGATGAGGCACAGAGAGAGCTCTAAATGCTTTCTCAGTAATGTCCATCCAGCTCTCCACCTTCATTGGATCAGTCCCTCCAATGAATACCTCAGCTCCGTTCTTCCAGAATTTTTCTACAGTGTATCGATCACTGTCATCCCCAACTGGCAGTACCACTTGTCGGACTACCGGTGGCACTGGGTTTGGAAGTTCCCCTCGCTCGCCCGGGTCAGCTATCCCTACCCGCTCTTGGGCGCTCCCCTGATCCCCATTTGGGACGCTACTAGGACCCGCAGCCGAATTTGGAGCTCCATTCCCTGTTACCAATCCCGGTAATCGCTGCGCTATGTTCTGAACCACAGAACTGGTATTATCTGAAGCCTGCGCTAGTCCCTGTATGGCCGTCAAAATTTGGCCTAACACACTCTCCACGTTCGTGTCCGACTGCGCAGCTTGGCTCGACTTCCTTCGGGTGCCTGCCATCTAAAATTTATTCCGTTATGGTTCATTAAAATTTTTTTTCAATGATTACTTAGGTTTGTTAGTGAGTCCACTAATTCACTAATGACATACCCCATTGGAGAAAGATAAGTATTGGACTCTTCAACAAGGTACTTGAGTCATAAGATGTGAGCTTTTGGGAAACCTGGCTCTGATACCACCTGTAACGACCCGCCATTTTTCACAACATTGTGGGCCTAGCTGGCTAGGTGTTACTCACAATTTAGCAAATATGTCTAGCATTTCTAACAAACACATATATAAAGATCCCACAGTCTTGGACCGTTTCCCAGTAGCCACACTTATTTCTCAAATAAATAAAAAAGGGAGTCCCCATATTTATTTTGCTCCATGCTCTGGTTGTCAATCACCTAATTTCGTATCTGCACACCTGCGGAGGCAATTCCGCGTTAGTGATTACAACACTAAGTAGTATAATAGATAAAACAAGTCAAGTACATTCCACTATTTCCCTATGTTCATTTTAATATGCGGTGGAGCGATTCCGCTATACTCCAAAACAATGCGGAGGAGGTATCCGCTGTGATCCGCACACCCCGGCCGTAGCCCTTTTGTGGGGAGGCTACCACTACCATCTCCAGTGCCAGTGCCTCGCACACCCCGGCCGTAGCCTTTTTGTGGGGAAGCTATCACTGCACTCAGGTGATTGCTACGCCCCGTTTGTGGGGAAGCTCTCACTGCCAACTCTAGTGCCAGTGCCTTACACACCCCGGCCGTAGCCTTTTTATGGGGAGGCTATCACTGCACTCAGGTGATTGCTACGCCCCGTTTGTGGGGAAGCTCTCACTGCCAACTCTAGTGCCAGTGCCTCACACACCCTGGCCGTAGCCTTTTTATGGGGAGGCTATCACTGCACTCAGGTGATTGCTACGCCCCGTTTGTGGGGAAGCTCTCACTACCAATTCTAGTGCCAGTGCCTCACACACCCCGGCCGTAGCCTTTTTATGGGGAGGCTATCACTGCACTCCAGTGCGATGGAGGAATCGCTGTGCCTCGCTCACCCCGGCCGTAGCCTTTTTATGGGGCAGCTATCACTACTCCAAAACAATGTCGATGCATTACACAATTTACGCACATAATACGACCCCGTGTCAGACTGAGTCAATTCTTTGACCCCGGTTGCACTCGGTGCATGGTGGTCGAATCTGGGCTCAGGCCGACCTAGGCTACCAACAAGGAAAGTACGATGTTCTACCTATTATACGTACCTGACTTGAGATTTCGTCTGACTGTAATCCGCTAACCCTAATCTGAATGAGGGCATAAAATTATACATTAGTATAATTTTATTTGCATGAACCTACATGCAACTACATGACTAGTATAACTATCCATTTTGAAGATATAAAATATATCATGTTGGACTTCATTAATTATTTAATTTCCAGTAAGTCCAATGATAATTTATTATCAATGTGATATAATCAATTAAGTCTTTTTCTTTCACATTTCCAATTAAATATCCCAAATAAAACCTTCATTTACTAGTTAATAATTTAATTATTAACCATACTCAATACTTAATTACTAGTATTAGTATATTCTTTAACTGATTTGTATTATCCTAATTTAAGGATGTCACTAGTACAGTTATTTGTAATTTATTTTTAACTCGACCGTATCGAGTCATCCCATATTTACAAAACTGCCATTCTTCTTCCCCGACGTCCTTCTCTTTCCCATACCTTCTTCTTCTTTGCACCCAAAACCAGCATGTCTTCTTTTCCTTCCACCCAATTTCAGACCCCATCTTCTATCTACCCCACTGATCCGATTGGAAAACCCCAAAGATCCAATCTTTATCCGCTGCTATCTCATGGAACTCGGACTACACCCTACATGGGGACCTTAATTTCACCATTCATGGTGGCCGACCAGCAACCATGGCGACCATATCCTGCCCCATCAAGGTGACGACCAGCACCACCCCAGGTGACGACCAGTCTGCACTTTCCATGGCGGATCCACGTCTGGCCAGCAACACCACCCATGGCAACACCGACCTGGTCTCCCTTCACGTTCCTGATTTGCATCCCTCCTCGACGGTCTGACTCGGCCACCCAAGGCGACTCCGTCCAGCCAGCAGCACCGCCGGGAGCACTCCCTACTTCCAGCACGTCAACCCAACTCACAAGGATGGAAGATGGCGTTGTTGCTGCTGCAAAACATCAGGATGACCTCCTAGTGTTCCCCTTCTCTTCGTTGATTTCAGATTTTAATTTTATGTTTATCATGCTTATTATCTAAACATGCTTATTATCCATTTGAGCATGTGTATTTATGCAACTAAGAAGAGGAAAGGAAGAAGAATTACCCGAGCGAAGGAGGAAATCCGGCGTCTGTCTGAGGAGGAAATAATGTAGATGACGCCCTCCCCTTCTCCTTTTATAATGAAATAAAATGACGGCTAGGGTATGTGGAAGCACCCCTTCATCGTAATTCCTTTAACCGGGTAATTGGGTAATTGACATGGTTCACATAACCATTTCACTTAACCTGTTAAATGGGTACATGGTATGGTTAACTTAAATGGTTAAATAGATAAATAGTGTAGTCGACTCGACCGATTCAACTAGAATTATTTGGTTAAAAATTTCGCCGCAAGTCCAGGCATGTGCTGCTTAGCAGTACCCGTAACCCTCCACACTTCTCCGGGTTTGAGGAACTCAAAGGTGGAGTTGTCAGGATCCCTCAGGAATGGAATGGGTTCTCCCCAGCTCTAGAGCCCGCTTTGACTAACACAAGCCCTATCTGAAGGCGTGGCCGTCGTTACCCGCACTCGTCCACTCACCAAAACACGAAAATATTTATATACAGGCCTGGGTAGGGATTTATAAAATAGGCCCGACGGCAACTTGACGTGGATCTGAGTTCGAAAACGAACTCGAGGGATCTCATCCTCGAGGGTTATTAATCCGAAAATCTACGTGCGACTAGATGGCCCGTTTGGAGTGGGGTACAATAAATCCACCACTTGGCACGTCCACTTACCTGTTGAAAACAAAATGCGATAGAGTTTAGCAATCAAACCAGAAGCGAGTCCTAAATGGACCTGGTAGAAGCTCCAAACGGGTCCACACGCCTAGGCAGCGAGCTCCTACACCGTACCTATACAATCAAGCTAAAAGCTAACGCCCGCATTATGAATCACACATCCTATAGCATGCACACACAATCAACACAATCATACATCAATCGTCACACATTCATCCTAAGTTAATTCTAGTGAGTTTTCAATCTGTGTTTCACGAAATCAAGGTAATTGCTTAGTTCACCTAATTAATTCCTTACTTTTCCATTTTAACACTCATCAATCAACCAATTTCATAATTTCTACCAAATTACACACAAACATACAAACACGTCAAAAACACGAAAATTCATTTAAGTATCTAGTCAAGCATGCTTCCCTAATAATTATAAAATTTAAGAATTTATGTCAGAGTAATTTATACCTCGCGTCGTCAAAAATCGGCGATGGCTAGGGTTTCCGTTTCGTAGCTCGAAACATGAATTTGGCACCTAGCGGCGTCTGAAGTTTGATTGGATTCGATCGGGTGCGTTCGGCGGATGATCCGGTGAATTTCCCATGAATCCTATTTTTCGGCGGTTCTAGCGGTTTTCTGGCAGATTCCGGCGGTTTTCCAGTGATAATTCTGGATGGGGCAATCAGGGGGTCTATTGGCACCAGCTCGACGAGCTTGGTCCAATGGTGGTGTCAAATAGGGTAGCCAGGGCGGCAATGGCTGTCGGCGGTGGTAGTGGTGTGCTCTGATCGGGGCTACGGCCGGCCTTGACGGCAGTAAGGATGATGGGGGAAATGTCGGCGACGGCAAGAGGGTGAGACTGGTGGTCATAGCGGAGGTGACGACGACCGAACGGTGGCGGAATCTGGCTCGGAGTGGCAACTGTTGAGGTGGCTTCATGGCATCGGGGCGGCGGGCCGGCAGGCGATCGGTGGCCGGGGTTTGTCGGTACGGTAGGACGATGGCGAGGGGACGACGGGCGGTTGGTTCAGGTAGCGGAGCGGTAGTTGGTGGCAAGGTCAGGGCGGTGTCGGGTGGCTAGGATTTGGAGAAAAAGAAAAAGAAGATCGGGGAAGATGAAGGGGCGTACGATAGCATTTTTGTAAATTAAGCTTGACTCGACTCTGACTAGAGTCAATAATAATAACTATCTCCTAATAAATCCTAAAAAAATCTAAAAAAATTGGGAAAAATCCCGTAAAATCAAACGAATAGAGCAACATCCAAATGATATGTTCTATAACTAATAACCCACCCAAACTCACCTATATCGCATCCTAATTCATCAGTCAGCCCTACAAATATTCTACGATCAAATAAAAATAACAATCAATACTGCATACCTCTATATACTTGATAACCCATTTTTCATCATCTTTTTGACGTTATCATCGTATACTTAGGCATACATGACCCTCATCGCTCATAACTCACAGCTGGCCTCAACTCAACTCGCGGTCCATGAAGCTGACTCGACTCGAACCGACTGGTTCGCTCCCATAACACTCTGACTCGAGTAACAGGTTTTACAAAGTCTGGTACACAAAACGTATTTGGTTGTAGCTGCTTGTGTGTTAGAGTAATGTGGTTGGAGAAGCTTATGGTTCACACCACTTGAAGACCCATGTGAAGTCTGAGTACTAGGGTTTGATGCCCTGATACTCGATGATGGTGTGTAATTCTCTGACGCTTTAGTTATTGCTCGCGTAGGCTATGTGGAACAGGTAACCATGACCCTTATTTAAATACTCGCATCATCTTCATGTAACTAATAAGAAGACCGAAGCCAACACTTGATCTAAGTAGTAAGTATATAATATATGCAACAACATGCGACCTCAAAACTGTAGAGGGGGTGTGCTTCTTCTACAGTTGGGATTGATCGTCACATTTTTAAAATCACCACTCTCGTAGGGGTGGTTCTACCTACAAACTCTACACGCATTTTATAAAAACCAAACCTGATGTCTGTCTTAAGCCTCCACGGATGGTTGAGATATGCTTCCGTAAAGTTTGTATGCAATAGCCCAACGAGTAGCTTTCAAATTATAATACCATCATTTGGTCCATCCCTTCGGGCCGAATTGAGGTGTTACAAGAATAATATTGATTATGTAATAATTGGTATTGTTATAATTAAAGATGTGTGTTTTAATTTAATCTTCAATATTTATACCTCGCGTGACAAATTGTAAGGTGATGGATTTACGTGATGCGAAAAGATATGGACTATGTCCCTGTGTTGTCATGTTACGAGAATTATTATACTTTTATTGGAAATAATTAAAAGTGGATGTGTGACTTACTAATTTGAACTCATGATATCTTGATTTGTTAACTCGATTTATATTGCTAGTATTGAATGGAATTTGATTTATCTTATCTGTAAAGAGCGTGAAAAAAAGGACGCTAAAGCAGTCTGGGAAGGACCGAACGTGCCATATTCTTTACTTGTTTATTCTACCCGGTTAATAATTTACCCAGTTAAATAAAATACGGTTTTAGGGGTGTTTTCACATACCCTAGCCATCATTTTCATTTTTATAAATTTTAAAGAGGACGTCATTTTTAGTGTAAGGGCATCTTCCTCACCATAGCCACATATTCTTAAATTTCATGCATTCATATGTCTTTTTAATTGATACTGAGCTTGATAAACAAGAGAAATAAAGTCTGCAATAAAAAATAAACAACAAGAACTAAAATGGAAATTGGAAACCCGTCCATGGCCGAGTAGTCTGAAATTTTGGCAAGAAGGGTGACCGTAAGAACAATTTCAAGGCAGCCCTCCCAACCCCAATGACCTCTCTTGCTGCTAGGTCGAAGGGAGGGCTTGCCACATCCCTAGTTTTTTGGTGGGTGGCAGAATTGCAGCTGTGAGGGGGCGGAGTTGCAAGGGTGATGGAAGTGGTGACATTATGCTGCAATTGATGCTGTAATGGAAGCTTTAGAGGGGTAAATGGCAGTTGTGCTTCGTCGACAGCATCATGGGTTCCATCAGAGTAGTTCTGGTTGCCGGAATAATCCACTACAGACCACCTGCTCGCCAGAATTCTTGGCAGCGATGTGCAGAGGTGGAGAGAACGACCATACTCCATGCAACGTCCAAAGGTGGCCAATCTCTCCTGTTTTGATGCTAGCCTGAGGTTGTGGAACATCTGAATTGGGGCAAGGTGCAAGAAATGAGAGGTCTTGAGGCTGGGGGAAGAAGAAAAGGCCAGGAGTTGGGTGCCATGATGCAGCACATGGTCATCTTGGTTAGCAGCTGTAAAACACGCACTTGAGACTTCCTCGCTTGCTGATTTTATCTTGTTGTTGATGCTTTGTTTGGATGTTTAGATGGTGGTTCAATTGGGTGCCAAGATAAGGGTTGGAGGAGAAGGAGGAACCTATTTTTTGAGAAGAGAAGAATGGCGAAGGGAAGAAGAAGAAGAAGGGTGGCAGTTTTGCAAATATAGGTTGACTCGATACCGACTCGAGTTAAAAAATAATATGAACTCATAATAAATCTTTAAACATAATCATTTTAATAGGTTTCTGCTAATGTTACTAAACTAATTAATTATTGTACGAAAATTTATTATCCCAAAAGAAAATATAGTAATAATAATAATTAAATACTTATTTATAAATTAATAATTAATTTTTATTTGATAAGTGTTAATAATGATTTAGATAATTAATTTAAAAAGTAAAGTAGGACTTAAATAATTATGTCACATGAATAATTAATTATCTCACTAGATTTGTTGATAATTTAATATTTAATATTTTTGAAAATGATATATTTATTAGATATTTAGTTGCATCCATTCCTACTCGAATAAAATTATACTTATGTAAAATTTTATGTTCTTGTTTAGATTAGGATCATTAGTCGCAGCTGCGAGTTAGAAATATCGAGGTCCATCGAATCATTTGAAATGTCGTACTTTCCCTTGTTAGCAGCCCTGATCGGTCTGAGCCCAGATAAGACCACCAAGCGCTCTAACGCAATCGGGGTCAAGGAATTGAGTCAGTCTAAGGGGCCACACCTTTAAAATTACTATGTGTGTCTGTATAATTATTTGAAATGTTGTATTATCCGTATAATTATTGGAAAAGTTGTATTGTCCGTATAATTATTGGAAAATTGGTATTGTCCATATAATTATGTTAAATGTTTTATTGTCCGTATAATTATTTGAAATGTTGTATTGTCCGTATAATCATTTGAAATGTTGTACTTTCCCTTCTTGGCAGCCCTGGTCGGCCTGAGCCCAGATTCAACCACCATGAGCTGGAATGCAATCGGAGTCAAGGAAATGACTCTTCCCGACACGGTGCCGCACCTTTAAAATTACTATGTGTGTCCATATAAATATTTTGAATGTTGTATTTTCCATTTAATTATCCAAAATGTTGTATTTTCCCAAACTGGTATAATTATATAAAATGTTGTATTTTCCCAAACTGGTAGCCCAGTCGGCCCTAATCTCAGAATGAGCTGGGAGACAATTTCTAATCTCAGAATGAATTGGGAGACCATGACTTATCTCAAAATGAATTGGGAGACTACCTAATCTCAAAATGAGCTGGGAGAAAATTTCTAGTCTCGGAATGAACTGGGAGACCATGACTAATCTCAAAATAAATTGGGAGACCGCCTAATCTCAGAATGATCTGGGAGAAAATTTCGAATCCCAGAACTAGCTGGGAGACCATGACTAATCTCAAAATGAATTGGGAGACCACCTAATCTCAGAATGAGATGGGAGACAATTTCTAATCTCAAAATGAACTGGGAGACCATGACTAATCTCAAAATGAATTGGGAGACCACCTAATCACGGAATGAGCTGCAAGGGAATTTCTAATCTCAAAATGAACTGGGAGACCATGACTAATCTCAAAATGAATTGGGAGACCACCTAATCTCAGAATGAGTTGGGAGACGATTTCTATTCTCAGAATGAGCTCGGATACGACTGCTACTAATCTTAGAATGACCTGAGAGATAAATTACTAATGTCAGAATGACCTGAGCGACAATTACTAAACTTGTGTAATAATAATAATAATAACGAGTGAAATGATAATAGGGATTATATTGACTTGTTTTATTTAATTATGCGGCTTAGTGGTTTTATCACTAAAGCGGAATTGCCTTTGCATGTGAGCAGCATTGGACTGAAGGATAGAATTGTGGTTGGTGGTTCTTTTACCAACCTAGTTATGGTGAATTGATAATAAAAATTGGACTTCCTTATTATTCTCTTTTGTCATAAATGTGGCTATGGGAAACGGTCCGAGACTCTGGGATAGTTATTTTATATTTTAGAGAACATGATTTATTGTTATGATTTATATTATATGTTGTGAAACTTATTTATTGTATTTAAATTAATGTTCTGCAATGCTACATTTACATTAACTATATTTTTCTTTAAGTAACACCTGGTCCGGTTCGGTCGGGTCATTACAGGTTGGATCAGAGCCTGGTTTCCCACTAGCTCACATTTTATGACTTAAGTACCTTGTTGAAAAGTCCAATAATTATCTTTTCCCACTGCGTTGGGTTATTAGTTGACAAATTCATTCTCTAAGAAACCTAAGTCATGACTGGAAAAAAATATTAATGAAACATAATGGTTCGATTTTTCGGATGGCAGGCACTCATAGACAGTCAAACCGATCTATGCAGTTAAATTCGAACTAGAGACGGCCATATAGGGAATGGGGCAGGCTTCAAAAAATACAAATTGTGTGGTTAAAAATTCTGTTTAGCGGTTACTGGGAGTGGTAGCAGGGAATGGAGCCTCAAACTCGGCAGTGGGTCCCATAATCACCCCAAATGGTGGTCAGGGGAGTGCTCAAGGGTGGGCAGGGTTAGCAAACCGGGGTGAGCGTCCAAACCTTAGTGCCACTGGTAGTCTAACAAGTGGTACCGCCAGCTATTAATGATAGTGACCGCTACACTGTTGAAAAATTTAGGAAGAATGGAGCTGAGGTATTTATTGGAGGGATCAATCCAATGCATACTAAGGGGGCAGTGGAGTTTGCCATTGACCTAGCAATTGGAACAACACTAATTTCTAAAGCAGCATATCGCATGGCTCCAGAAGAACTCAAGGTGTTGAAGAGTCAACTAGAGGAGTTGTTGTAGGTAGATTTCATCTGACCAAGTACTTCACCCTCGGGAGCCCCTGTGCTTTTTGTGAAGAAGAAAGATTGATTACTTCGGCTGTGTATTGACTATCAAAAAATAAATCGAGTGACAATTAAGAACCGGTACCCCTTACCGAGGATTGATGACTTGTTTGATCAGCTAAAAATAACCGAAATATTTTCTAAGATAGACTTGCGGTCTCGTTATCACCAGTTGCAAGTAAAGGAGTCAAATATATAGAAAATTGCTTTCAGAACATGCTATGGACATTATGAATTTCATGGTTGTGCCTTTTTGTCTAACAAAAGCACCAGGAGCCATTATGTCATTAATGAACACAGTATTCCATGCATACTTGGACAAGTTTATTATCGTGTTTGTGGACGACATTCTGGTCTACTTAAATAATAACGAGGAGCATGTAAGGCACTTGTCTATTACTCTTCAAGTCCTAAGAGAAAACATCAACTGTTTGCCAAATTCACAAAATGTGACTTCTATTTGAAGGAGGTAAACTTCCTTGGTTATATTATCTCAAAGGCCAGAGTTGCAGTGGAGCCATCAAAAGTGAAAGCAGTCACTGATTGGCCACAACCAAAGTCAGTCACTGACATTAGAAGTTTCCTTGGTTTAGTGGGTTATTGCAAGAAATTAATTAAAGACTTCTCCTTAGTAGCATCGCCGATTACCCAACTCACAAGGAAGGGAGCCAAGTTCGAATGGAGTAGAAAGCGTGAAGAGAGTTTCTAGTCTCTAAAGAAGAGTCTAACAACTCTAACAATCTTGACATTGCCAAATGGTAATCAAGGATTTGTAGTCTTCAGTGATGTGTCTCTGTTGGGTTTAGGATGTGTCCTTATGCAAGAAGGTAAGGTGGTGGCCTATGCCTTCGTCAATTGAAGATTCATGAGCAAAATTATGCAACCCAAGACATGGAACTGGTAGCAGTGGTTTTTGCCCTGATGATTTGGAGACACTACTTGTATGGAGCCCAATTCGAAGTCTTCACTGGCCACCAGATTTTGAAGTTTATCTTCACCCAGAATGACTTTAACCTTCGACAGAGGTGGTGAATAGAATATTTGAAGGACTATGAATTCCAAATCCTATACCATCCAGGGAAAGCGAATGTCGTAACCGACGCGTTGAGTCGAAAGGGCAAGTGAAACAAAAGTCAGTAGCTAGCTAGACTTTGGGCCATGTCAGCAGAAGTTGTAGCT
>JAURVB010013802.1:0-49029 GCA_033002965.1 Piper betle | reverse complement strand
ATTCCGGCGTCGTGGTGGCGAGACGGTGGCCGGGGTGGGTCATGGCGGCACGGCGACGGCACGGCAGGGCGGGGCGGGGCGGGGCGGCGTTGATCGGAGGCTGTACGATGTCGGCGGCGGCGGCGGAGGCGACGAGCACGAGGGGCGGCGAGGGTTTGGGTGAAGAAGGGTCGGGAGGGAGAAAAATACCCTCAATGGTAGTATCGTAAATAAGTATTGACTCGATTCCTACTCGAGTCAAAATAATATTTAGTTCATAATAAATTCCAAAACAAATCTAGAAAAATATGGAAAAATTCCATAAAATAAAACAAATACAACAACATCCAAATGACATGCTCTATAACTAATAACCCACCCGAATATAATCCAACGCGTCCTAACGCGTTATTCGGCCCTAAAACTATTTCTATGATCAAACATATAAAAAGAAAAAAATACTACATACTTTCATATATTCAGATAACTCGTATCTCACCATCTTCTCGACGTTATCATCATATATTCAGGTACACCTGACTCTCATCGCTCATAACTCACGGCTGGTCTCGACTCAGCACGCGGTTCATGAAACTGACTCGACTCGAACCAACGGTCGAACCGACTGGTTCGGTAACGTAAAACCCTGACTCAAGTCACGGGTTTTACAGCTATGGCCGGGGTGTGTGAGGCACTGGCACTAGAATTGGTAGTGAGAGCTTCCCCACAAACGGGGCATAGCAATCACCTGAGTGCAGTGATAGCTGCCCCACAAAAAGGCTACGGCCGGGGTGTGCAAGGCATTGGCACTGGAGTGCAGTGATAGCCTCCTAGGAGCGCAAATCAAGCTGAGTACAACATTTCATCCCCAAACTGATGGTCATAGTGAGAGGACTATTCAAACTTGGGAAGATTTGTTAAGAGCTTGCATTCTTGATTGGGAGAAACACTTAGCCTTGGCTGAATTTACCTACAATAACTCTTATCAAGCCAATATATGGATGGCACCATTTGAAGCCTTATATGGTAGGCCTTGCAAGTCTCCATCATGCTGGTTGGAGTCTATTGAAGTAGTTATAGTCAGGCCAGAGATGGTGAGGGAAGCAACTGAAAAGGTGAAACTCATTCAACAAAGGCTTAAGGCATCTCATGATCGAGAGAAGAGTTATGCTGATACTCGAAGGAAGGACCTAGAGTTCAAAGTTGGGGAGTTTGTGTTCCTAAAGACATCTTCTAGGAAGGGGGTTGTAAAGACTGTGGAAAAAAAAATCGATGCGGGCGCGGTCCAGAAAGCACCGAACGTGGTCTGGGAAGGACCGAACGTGTTATATTCTTTACCCGATTAATTCTACCCGGTTAATTATTTGCCCATTTTATTATTTACCTGGTTACCCGGTTAGGTAAAATATGAGTGTTTTCACATACTCTTGTGAGATCCCTCAACTTAGTCCCATATCTAATACCTACTGGGAGAAGATCCTGTTTATAAGTGGGAATGGACTATAGATCTTTAACTTCCGGGGTACCCATTTTAAAGAAATGACTTAGCCCATTACGTGGCACTTTGGGCTGGGTCGTTACAAATGGTATCAGAGCCGACCTGGTTCCGTGTTAGATGGTAGGCTGGATTAGAAACGTTGGCTAGGCTGCCGGTCACGGGCCAGAAAGGTCGTGGGCTTGGGCTAGTAACGGGCCAAGAATAGGCATTTTGGGGACGAAATTCCCTAAGGTGGGTGAATTGTGAGATCCCTCAACTTAGTCCCACATCTAATACCTATTGGGAGAAGATCTTGTTTATAAGTGGGAATGGACTATAGATCTTTAACTTCCGGGGTACCCATTTTAAAGAAATGACTTAGCCCATTATGTTGCACTTTGGGCTGGGTCGTTACAAATGGTATCAGAGCCGACCTGGTTCCGTGATAGATGGTGGGATGGACTAGGGACGTTGGCTAGGCTGCCGGTCACGGGCCAAAAAAGGTCGTGGGCTGGGGTTAGCAACGGGCCAAGACTAGAAACGTTGGCTAGGCTGCCGGTCACGGGCCAAAAAGGACGTGGGTTAGGGCTAGCAACGGGCCAAGAATAGGCATTTCGGGGACGAAATTCCCTAAGGTGGGTGGATTGTGAGATCCCTCAACTTAGTCCCACATCTAATACCTACTGGGAGAAGATCCTGTTTATAAGTGGGAATGGACTAGAGATCTTTAACTTCCGGGGTACCCATTTTTAAAGAAATGACTTAGCCCATTACGTTGCACTTTGGGCTGGGTCGTTACAAATGGTATCAAAGCCGACCTGGTTCTGTGTTAGATGGTGGGCTGGATTAGGAACGTTGGCTAGGCTGCCGGTCACGGGCCAGAAAGGTCGTGGGCTGGGGCTAGCAACGGGCCAAGAATAGGCATTTCAGGGACGAAATTCCCTAAGGTGGGTGGATTGTGAGATCCCTCAACTTAGTCCCATATCTAATACCTACTGGGAGAAGATCCTGTTTATAAGTGGGAATGGACTATAGATCTTTAACTTCCGGGGTACCCATTTTAAAGAAATGACTTAGCCCATTACGTTGCACTTTGGGCTGGGTCGTTACAACTCTAGCCATCATTTCATTTTATTTTATGAAGGACATCCTCCACCCTAGCCTTCATTCGCATTTTCTTCTCCTCTCCCTTACCGGCGTGGCTTCTTCCTTGCTTGGGTAACTTTCCTATCTCCCAAATCTTAGTTTTCGTGCATTTCTTAATCACCATGCTAATTTCTTTTGCTTCATCAATTCATGATCATCATGTAAAGTTTTGCTACTTCCTCCATTCATGGGCATCATGTAAACTTGCTATTCTTTCACCAGTTCATGATCGTTTTGTTGTGCTGTTGCTTCATCAACGTCCTATGCTGTGTAATTGGTTGGGTTAGGATAAGGGAATTACAGTCTCTAGCATCTTAGAAGTTTTAGGATGGGGTTTGGATGGTGGACAACGCTATGGGTGAGTTCAGGCATCCGTACCAGTCCGTCGGCCAAGATTCACGCTGTGCATGCTCACAGTGCTTGGCCGGGATGTTGGGTTGTTGTGCGGGGAGAAGGGAAAGGTTCCAGGTGGTCCTGCTGGCCGGACGGAGGTCGCCTTGCGTCCCCGGCGGTGCTGCTAGCCAGGAGTCGCGCGGCATGGTGCAGGACAAGCTCGACTTGGGTAGTTGTTGTAAAGCATGGACTTTAGGCTTCCAATTGGTTGCTGGAGAAAATTAAAGTTGATGGAGGACGTGATTCTGGTTTTGGGTGCTAAGATAAGGGTTGGAGAAGTAGGAAATGGGCTGCTTTTGGGTGCAAGATGAAGGTGGTGAAGAGAAGAACGTTGGGAAGAAGAAGATGTCAAATTTGTAAATATGGGTTGACATCGATATCGACTCGAGTTAAACATAATACAAACTTGTAATCAATCTTTAAAAATAATTATTTTATTGGGTTATGGGTTAAAGTTACTAAACTAATTAATTATTAGATGAAATCGACATGGACATTAGTAATAAAAAAATACGGTAATGATAAACGGTTGATAATTAATCGGCGTAATACAAACAATTAAATTAAATCAGAGGATTATAAGTAATTAATAAAATAAAGATTTTAACTTTACCATATTAAATTTAATATAAGGTAAATAAAGTGATTATTTTAATAATGGGTCAGTAATGTAGAAAATAGGTTATTAAATTATAATCGGGTAAAAATCGCAAGTGTCGAACCTAAATAGCATAATGAAAATAAATAAAGTTTGAACCTTTATTAAATCGAATAATTTAAAATAATTGTATTAGTAATATCTTTGAATTAGAATATGCAAATTAATTTAATTAATTTAATCGAACGACTTAATTAATTAAATTACTATTAATAATGATAGCGACCAAAAAAATTATAACAGTAAACTAAATCATCAAGACCGTGGTTAAGTAATTATCACCTCAAAGAAAAATATACTAATAATAGTAATTAAATATTTGCTTATCAGTGAATAATTATTTTATCAATTGTTATGTATTAATTATGATTTGGATAATTAATTTAAAATGTAAAGCAGAGCTTAAATGATTATGTCACATGAATAATTAATTATCTCACTAGATTTGTTGAGAATTTAATATTTAATATTTTTGAATGGTTGCATACTTATGTTGTCAAATTTTAACAATGATATATATATTAGGCATTTAGTTGCATGCATTTCTACCCGAATAAAATTATACTTATGTGTAATTTTATGTTCTCGTTCAGATTAGGATCGTTAGTCATAGCTACGAGTTCACTTACGAACTATCTAGGTCCGTATAATTATTTGAAATGTTGTATTTTCCCTTATTGGCAACCTTGGTCGGCCTGAGCCCAGATTCGACCACCATGCACCGAGTGCAACTGGGGTCAAAGAATTGACTCAGTCCGACACGGGGCCGCACCCTTAAAATTACTATGTGGGAGTCTTGGTCGACTTGAGTATCTGACCACCATGCGCTGGAACGCAACCGGGGTTGACTCAATTCGGCACAAGGCAGCACCCCTGAAAGATTGAACACCTGTCCCCATGCCGAAAGGGGCAACAAGGCACAATGGCGCAAGACGGCTCATTATGCACTTGTGATACCAAGAGGGTGAGTCAATGGCAAACATCGGTAACTACAAGCCGTGGGCCATGTAGCGTGTGTGCGCATGCATGGGATGGTAGCTGGATGGGGTGGCCACCCCTCCCAGCATATAACGAGCTCGACATAGGCTCATAACAACTAAAAGACTCTTGAAACGATAATGGGGATTTTATTGACTTGTTTCATTTAATTATGCGGCTTAGTGGTTTTATCACTAACGCAGAATTGCCTCCGCAGGTGAGCAGCTTTGGACTGAAGAATAAAAGTGACTCAGGTTGGTGAATTGATAATAAAATTTGACTTCCTTATTATTCTCTTGTGTTATAAATGTGGCTATGGGAAATGGTCCGAGACTGTGGGACTGGTTATTTTATATTTTAGAGAACATGATTTATTGTTATGATTTATATTATATATTGCCAGACTTATTTGCTGTTTTTCAATTCATGTTCTAGAATATTATCGTTACATCAATTATATTTTTGGGTAACACCCAGTCAGGTTCGGGTGGGTCGTTACAGGGGTGATAAGATTTAGAACATCAGGGAAGTTGAAGCCAAAATTCATAGGACCGGTTCCAATCCTATATCGAGTTGGAAATTGTGCGTAAAGACTAGCATTATCACCAAGCCTAGTGGGAGTACACAATGTTTTCCATGTGTCAATGGTAAAGAAATATGTATGAGATGAAGATCATATAATCACAAATTTTGAAGACTTAGAGCTACAATTAAATTTAACCTACGAGGAAAAGCCGATTTACATCCTCGCAAGAGAAATTAAGACACTCAGGAACAAGGAAATTCCTTTGGTAAAAGTATTGTGGAAAAATTAGGGGTCAGATGAAGCTACATGGGAGACTGAACAAGAAATGACAAGGAAATACCCTTAGCCTATTCATGGCATAAGATTTCTTATCATTGTAGTAGCATGAACCGATACCGAAGAAATACTTAATCATGATTGTTCTGTTGCCTGTTATGATATTTTAAGGACGAAATATTTTCAAGTTAGGGAGATTGTAAAGACTGTGAAGTGTATATATATATATATAATATATACATTCGACTCGGTCGAGGAAGGATTGAATGTTGGAGAAAGTATTATTATTATTATATTATTATTATATTATATTCACTACCCGGTTAAATATTATATTTTATGCTTTACCCGGTTACCCGGTTAAATGATATACGGTGTTGGGGTGTTTTCCCATACCCTAGCAGCCATTTTCATTTTATATTTTGAGAGGGGATGTCCTCCTCATTGTAGCTGCCTTCATTCTCTCATCTTCTTCTCCTCTGCCGGTGCCGGCTTCCTCCTTGCTTGGGTATTCTTCCTATCTCTCTATTCTTAATTTTCATGCATGCATATTTTGAATTGATAATAAGCTTGATAATCATAAGAATTAAAGTCTCAAATCAACAAGAAAGAAAAAACTAAATTGAAAACTGAATCCCATCCATGGCTGACGAGTCTGAAATTTTGGCATGATGGGCGACTGTAAACAAGAATTTCAAGGCAGCCCTCACACCCTCGACGGCCTCTCTGGCTATTGGGTCAAAGGGGTGGCGTCGCCTTGTCCCTGGCTTCCGATGGGTGGCGGAATTACACCTGTTAGTGGGAGGAATTGCAAGGGGGACGAAGGTGGCGGCGTTCCTCTGAAACAGACGCTGTCATGGCAGCTTCAGAGGGTAGACGCCGGTTGTTCTTCGTCGACAACATCAAGGGTCCATTGCAACAGTTCCTGTTGTCGGCACAGGCCACTACAGACGACCTTCTCACTGGAATTCGTGGCGGCGAAGGTTCAGATGTGGGAGAACAATCCTCTTCCCTGCGTCGTCCAAAGGTGGCCGAACTTCCTGTTTTGATGCCGGCCTGAGGTAGCTGAACCTCTGAATTGGAGCAAGGTGCAAGAAAGAAGTGGTCTTGAGGCTAGAGAAGAAGGACAGGTCTGGTTTGGTGCAAGGATGGAGTTTGGAGGAGAGAAGAGCGTGGGAAGAAGAAGATGGCAATTCTGTAAATTATGCTTGACTTGATACGGCTCGAGTTAAAAAAGTAATACTAACTTGTAATAAATCTTTAAAAATAATTATTCTAATGGGTTATGGGTTAAAGTTCCTAAACTAATAAATTATTGTACAAAATTGCCATATGTAATAAAAATACGGTAATGGTAAACGATCGATAATTAATCGGCGTACTACGAGCGATTAATTTAAATCAGATGGTTATAAATAATTAATAAAATAAAGATTTTACCTTTATCATATTAAATTTAATACTAGGTAAATAAAGTGATTATTTTATTAACTAGTTAATGAGGTAGAAAATGGGTTATTAAACTATAATCGTGTAAAAAGAACCTAAATAGCATAATGAAAATATATAAGGTTCAGAACTTTACTGAGTTGAATAATTTAAAATAATTGTATTAGTAATATCTTCAAATTAGGATAATACAAATTATTTTAAATAATTTAACTGAACTACTTAATTAATTAAATTGCTATTAATACTGATAATTATTAATGATTAAAACCGTAAATTAAATCGTTGAGATCGTGATTAAGGAATTATCATCTCAAAGGAAAATATACTACTAATAGTAAGTAAGTACTTAATAATTAATTTATCATTAGTGAAGTGTGAATTATGATTTAGATAATTAATTTAAAATGTAAAGTAGGACTTAAATGAATATGTCACATGAATAATTTCATATTTAATATTGTTGAATGTTGCATGTTTTATGTTGTCGAATTCTAATAATGATATATATTAGTCATTTAGTTGCATGCATCCTACGCGAATAAAATTATACTTATGTATAATTTCATGTTCTTGTTCAGATTTGGATTGTTGGTCACGGTTGCAGGTTCACTTACGAACTATCCAGGTCCGTATAATTATTTAAAATGTTGTATTTTCTCTTTTTGGCAACCCTGGTTGGCCTGAGCCCAGATTTAACCACCATTCACCGAGTACAACTGGGGTCAAGGAATTGACTTAGTCTGACATGGGGCCGCACCCTTTAAAATTATTATGTGGGAGTCTTGGTTGACTTGAGTTCATATTTGACCACCATGCGCTCGAGCACAACCGGGGTTGACTCAATTCGATGCAGGGCAGCATCCCCTGAAAGATTGAATACCTGCCCCCATGCCGAAAGGGG
Organism: Piper betle; assembly: GCA_033002965.1. Taxonomy (NCBI): domain Eukaryota; kingdom Viridiplantae; phylum Streptophyta; class Magnoliopsida; order Piperales; family Piperaceae; genus Piper; species Piper betle. Next base: position 41,243 of record JAURVB010013802.1, on the reverse strand, counting down.
TGACAGAGTGTAATGGCACAAGATGGCTCATTACGTACTTGTGATACTAAGTGGGTGAGTCAATGGCAAATATCGGTAACTACAAGTCGTGGGCCACGTAGCGTGTGTGCGCATGAATGGGATGGTAGCTGGATGGGGTGGCCACCCCTCCTAGCATATTAAGAGCTTGGCATAGGCTCATAGCAACTAAAAGTCTCGTGAAATGATAATAGGGATTATAATGACTTGTTTCATTCAATTATGCGGCTTAGTGGTTTAATCAATAACGCTGAATTGCCTCTGCAGGTGAACAGCTTTGGACTGAAGAATAAAAGTGTGGTTGGTGTTTCTTTTATCAACCAAGGTTTGGTGAATTGATAATAAATTGGACTTCTTTATTCTCTTGTGTTATACGTGTGGCTATGGGAAATGGTCCAAGACTGTGGGACTTTGTGTTAGTTTATGTTATACATTGTCACTTGCTATCAGAACATATTTTATTTTTATGATTTATAAATTCTAGACTTATTGCTGTATTAGAATTCATTTTCTTGATTTATGTTCTTGAAGTTATGTTTACATCAATTATATTTTAAGTAACACCCGGGCTGGTTTGGGCGGGTTGTTACAGCTGGGTAGGGATTTATTCTAATAGGCCCAAAGGCAACTTGAGGTGGATCTTATTTTCAAAAACAAACTCAAGGGATCTCATCCTCGAGGTTTATTAATTCTGAAAATAATCAACCAAATGACCTATGTTAGGTAGGGTACGATATATCATCCACCTAACACATCCGACGATCTATAAATCAAATCACCGATAGAGTGGAGAGATAAAACTTGAGAAGTGTGTCCTAATAGACCTGGTAGAAGCTTCAATCGTATCCACATGCCTAGGCAGCAAGCTCCTACTCTATTCCTACACATCAAAACTAAATACTAATGTCTGCTCATGATGCATACATATTCTATATGACACTCACATTACTCATGCATCAATCACACACATCAATAATAATCAATATGAGTTTACCTACTCTACATTGCATTAGATTACATCAATTGTTTAGTTTGCCTACTTGATTCCTTAGCATTCGTTTTAATATCACACAATCACACACATTCATAATTTTATTAACATGAAAATATCTAACACATCAATCATAAAATCCTACTATCCTGGCATGTTGTTCTTACAATCATTACTTTCAAATAACTAAATCAAAATATGTAACACCCCAAATCCGGTTCACACTTGTGAACCAAACCGGCATGTTACAGGCCCCGGTTAGGTCGGCTAACCCGAACCTAACTCGTGCGGATCCAATCTCGGCGTCTTAAGATGAAGATACGATCTGTCATGAATGAATGCATGTACAAAATCCTAACATGGTACTACATGAATGACATGCAAATTAAATTTCACACCATCACAATTACGAGCAAAATCGATGAAAATTCTGAAAACTAGGGTCTCCCTAAAGTGCAATTACTAATAGGGTCTCCCCTAAAAGTGCAATTATGGGCCCACCCTGTCAAAATAATATATATACAAATATATCGGCATGCATTAACAATCACACAAAATCTCATTTATAACGTATTCATTCTGAAGCTCGGGTCTCAACCCACTACGCTTCCGCTGCTCAACTCTGATCATATTTTGCATTCTATTATCATGTCTTAGCATTTCATCCACGTCATATCATCATGCTCAAACATTTACTCATGTCATTCACAATATAATAACATAATAATACAATATTAAACATTCAGAAATCTAACATGTGTGTGTGTACAAGACCTCATTGCTCCTCCGTCCAAGCTGGCTCCTCCAACTCGTGATTATTACCTACATATAGTATAAAAACACGTCAGTAACAAGTGTTACTGGTCCGGAAAATAAAATAACTATAACAAGCTGGCTATGAGAGCAAACTCTCATATGAAAGAAAACCATATACTTCCTCAAGAACACTCTGAAGGGCACTACTGAGGAGCCACTGGGCTGCAGACCCGGTAGCATCCCGAACTAACTGATCTGCTGCTGGTACTGTGCCACTCTCGGCACTTCTTTTCAGTACTTCTCATGAAACTTTATCCTAAGCCCTCTCCTTACCTCCATATTTCTCCTGGCCTTGAGCACGAAGGCCGAGTACTCTCAGGCAGTCACCTTTAGTACCCTTTGAACCACAAGTCCGGACATGCGCTGTACTAAACAGTACCCGTAAACCTCCACGTTCTCCGGGTGTGAGGAACTCAAACGCGGAGTTGTCAGGATCCCTCGGGAATGGAACAGTCCTCCGCTGGCACTAATCCAGAGCCCGCTTTGACTGTCACGACATCCTCTGCATGGTACGTGCAGTCGATTTCTCCGTCTCTCGTCTCACTAGAAACACGAAAACTACATATATATAGGGCTGGGTAGGGATTTATATAATAGGCCCGAAGGCAACTTGTGGTGGATCTTGGTTTCGAAATCATCCTCGAGGGATCTCATCCTCGAGGGGTTATTAATCCGGAAAATGTTCGGTTAAATGGCCCGAGTTAAGTGGGATCCGATAAAACGCCACTTAACCCGTCCTGCAGGCAATAAATTAAACATACAATAGAAAGAGTAAATCAGAGACGAGTCCTAAACGGACCTGGTAGAAGCTCCAAGCGTGTCATCGCGCCTAGGCGGCGAGCTCCTACTCCGTACCTACACATCAAAACTAAATACTAACGCCCACTAACTACATGATGCATCAAAATCAATGAATCACACACAACACCATCATCATCCATCACAATGACCACTCAAATAATCATAAAAGTAAATAATCCTAACTCGTCCTATTCATACCAATTTTACTGTGTTTTTCTAAGTTATCTCATGATCACTTATCATGCTGAGACTCGATCTATCTCATTAGATCACTTACTATTCATTCACTAACAATCTCATCATGCACATCTTTACTTTATTCATGATCAAGACATTAATCATGATAATTAATCAACCCTAGCATGTTATGCTAACAATTATCATCAATTTTAAATAAATCAATCGGAGGTAATTATACCTCACATCGTCGGCAATCGGCGACGGCTAGGGTTCCGTCGCGCGTCTCGGAGCTCAAATTTGGCGCTCATCGGCGTCCGAAGCTCGATCGGGCTCCACTGGGTGAGCCCCGCGGAAGATCCGGTGAATTCCGGCGAATCCCAGAAATTTCAATTTTTCCGGCGGTTTTCCGGCGACTTCCGGTGGTTTTCCGGCAACAATCGCCGGCGGCGTCTACTGGTCGGAAAGGGGTCGTGTTGGGTACCCTCGGAACCGGCTCGGCGACCCCGACTCATCTATGACCTCAGCGTGGCCAATGGAGGCGGCGGCTCGCCGGAAAATGGCAAAACAGAGCCGGCGGCGATGGGACGCTAGATCCGGCCAACCACGGCGGCTATGGCCTCTGTTCCAGTCGGGGAAGGTCGCTGGAAGGCTGAGGGTGCTGAGGCGACCGACCGATCGCGGCGGCGCTGGTCGCCGGCGGCGGAATAGGCGACGGAAGTGCAACGCGGGCGCGGCGTCGCGGCGTGGCTTCCTCGCGTCGTGGCGGTCCGATGAGGGCCGGACCTAGTCGGGGCGGCAGGGCGACGTTGTCGCCGAGCTGGGCGGCGTCGGTCGACGGCCGGGCGGCGCCAACAGCGGTGGCAGTGGCGCGCAAACAGGGGCGGCGCGGCACGAGGGTTTGGGCGTGGGGAGAAAAGGTCGGGGCGGAGAAGAAAGGTTGGGTGGCAAACTTGTAATTAAGACTTGACTCGTCTCCGGCTCGAGTCAAGTATAATAACTAAGTCATATTAAATCCTAAAAGAAATTCATAAAAAACGGGAAAAATCCCGTAAAATCATACAACACAAAAAAAAATCATAATGATATGCTCTAGAACTATCAACCTACCCAAAATGCCCGTAACGCGTCCTAATGCGGTAAACGGCCTAAAACTAATTCTACGATCCATTATATATAAAAATAAAAAAAATCACTGGCATACTCTCATATATTCTGATAACTCATTCTGTTCTGCTGTGTTCATGACGTTATCATCATATACTTGGGTACGCATGACCCTCATAGCTCATACACGCAACCGGCGTCGGCTCGGTACACGTGTCCTGAAACTGACTCAACTCGAAAAATAACGGTCGACCCGACCGGTTCTGAATATAAAACCCTAACTCGAATCGTGGGTTTTACAAAATAAATTATACTTTGAGCGGTTCGTGGCTCGAATTTGGCACCCTGTAGCATCTGAAGTTCAATAGGGTTAGATGTATGGGAGTCAAGAATAATAACTAAGTCGTAATAAATCCAAGGAAAATCGAAAAAAGGGGAAAAATCCTATAAAATAAAACAAACACCACAACATCCAAATGACATGCTCTATATCTAATAAACCACCCAAATACAATCCAACACGTCCTAATACGTTATTCGGCCTAAACTAATTCTATGGTCACAAAATGAAAAAGAAAACAAAACCATCAATTGTATGACTCTCATATCTACTGATAACTTAGTCTGCCAATGCGAATCTGACGCTATCATCGAATACTTTGGTGTACATGAACCCTCATAACTGTTCTGAAAGCTGGACCTACTCGAACCATGGTCGATTTGACCGGCTAACGACTATAAAACCCTAACTTGTGTTGCGGGTTTTACAGCTGGATTGACCATGAATGGTTGAATTGTCTCCCTGGACTGACCGTGCATGCTTGAGTCATCTCGCTAGACTAACTCCTAGGGTCACTACAAACTATGGATACTAAAATGCAATGACCTATGCGGGAAAAACCTATGTTCACCCCTAAGGGTCTACTGGGTGTTAAAGCATGTACTCTAAAATACTTCAAGGTACTAGTTTGAGCTACATCATGAAAAACTATCTTGATGCGAGGTATGCGGCCTAACATCTACCCATGTCTCCTTGATCCCCATCAATGTGACATGTCAAGTATGTGTACCCTCAGGGCACTCTACTTAAGGTCCTATGGCTATACTCGGGTATCCAAAAAGTCTTGTTAGTATATAGTGGATTCTAGTACCAAATAAAGGATATGCTAAGGAGCTGTATAGCTCACTGTCTGCCAGTCTAGGTCAAACACTCAGGTGTCCCTATAAGAGGAACGAGACTGCTCACCAGGTCTTATCTAACTCGGTCCGAAATCAAATATCTATCTCTATTCCATAATGGAGCAAGGATAGCTACTGTAGAACCCCAGTTTCGGCTTAGGGTTTTACCCAATTTTAGTTTTATCTTGTTTGGGCAATCTCGACACAATTTGAGCAAGCTCGAGCCATACTAGTTTTCTGATTATGAATATGGGCCCAGATGCCGTATGAGCATGTTATAGTAGATGAGTATGCCCGACATGTAGATGATAAGATCATGAGTTATCAGTGTATACTGAGGTATACAGTGTATAAGATCACCAGGATTTTAGGCCTAGATCTAGGCCATTGCAACGTTTGGCATCCATTTGGGATTTTTAGGGTATCACATTTCATGCATCACAGGGATTTTGGTCCACCAGATTGTGCCTTGTGGGTCCAGCTAGATTGCGTTTAGGGTTTTGAGGCCCATTTACCCTTCTTGCCTCGATTCATGCCTATAGAGTCATCTTCAGGACTCAAGACAGTTTCAAGTTTGGACGGTCTCGATCCGAGTTTTTGTCCATATGTAAATTGCCTATACCCATAGGAGGGTCCAACTAGACCATGAGTTGTTAGACGTTCGGATCGTGCCATGTGGCAAGATTTGAGCTGCACACATCAGCCCTGGCTTCACCATATTATTTCTAAGATCTTCCACGACTTCACTGTGTTAATTCTGCCACCACTTTGGCTTGCCATCAGCGAGTCTCTAGACCTCCTTCGGCCACCCATTTGTGTATGGCCGTGACTGCCTCACAGCTAACTTTCCATCCGTACCACTCATGACCATTGGCGCCACCGCATTCGCTGTCGACGACTGAGTTTTTGATCAATGTTCATGTAACGCCCGGTCCAAAGTGCAACGTAATGGGTCTAACTCATTTCTTTAAAATGGTTAACCCAAGTTAATGATTTATAGTTCATTCTCACTTATAAATAGGATCTTTTCCCAGTAGGTATTAGATGTGGGATTACGTTGAGGGATCTCACAATCCACCCACCTTAGGAAATTTCGTCCCCGAAATTCCTACACTTGGCCCGTTGCTAACCCCAGCCCACGACCTTCTTTGGCCCGTGACCGGCAGCCTAGCCAACGTCTCTAATCCAGCCCACCATCTAACATGTAACCAGGTTGCTCTGATACCACCTATAACGACCCGGTCCAAAGTGCAACGTAATAGGCCTAAGTCCATTCTCACTTATAAACAGGACTTCTCCCAGTAGGTATTAGATGTGGGATTGAGTTGAGGGATCTCATACTTCATCATCGCCGCAGCCACATATGGGCCATTTTGTGGCACCAGCGAGCCACCACCAGCCAATCCGATGACCCCCACAACTTCTATTTGTTGAGATCTCATTTTGAGACAACCCACGAAGGCCGCCGCAGCTGCGATCACCACCGCCGACGTTGCCAAACCCAGCGGCGATCTGCCTCCGTGCTTGCTGTTTTCCGGCCAGCCAGTGGCCAGAATCCGCCGGTCATCACCACCACCACCTCCGCCTTGACCCTAGTCATGCCACTGTCGACATTCTCTGGTGACGGGCACCGCCGGCCCCTCATTCGGCCAGTTTACCCCCTTGCCCGCGACCGCATCTGCTAGTCACGATCACGTTTACCTGGTCATGCCTGAGTCCGCCAGCCCATGTCCATGTCCATCAGCCTAGCCAACCCAACCCATTTTTCAATTAACCCAGATCGGGTTGGTTCAGCCATTCGGTTTAGTCTGGTTCAGCTTGGTTTGGTCCGGTTCAGCTCATTTTCGGACTGCTTTCATCCGTTCTTACCCCATTTTCGGCAATTCGAGAACCTCTATTTTAGTTGTTGTAAAGACTGTCGAAAAAAAATTTAATATATTCGACTTGGTCCGGAAAGGACCGAACGTGTTATTTCTTTACCCTGTTAATTCTACCCGGTTAATTATTATATTTTATTATTTACCCATTTTATTATTTACCCGGTTACACCGGTTAAGTGCAAATACGGGTGTAGGGTCTTCACATCACCTTAGCTGCCTAGTTCTCCTCTTCCTTGCCGGTGTTTCTTCCTTGCTTGGGTATCCTTCCTCTCCCTCTTGTTCATTTTCTTGCATTCATATGTCTTTTTAATTGATAATAAGCTTGATAAACATGAGAATTAAAGTTTGAAATCAACAATAACAACTGAAACTAAACTGGAAAATGGAATTTCGCCATGGCCGACGGGGCTGAAGTTGGGCAATGATAGGCGATTGTAAACAAAGATTTCAAGGCAGCCCTCACACCCCGGACAGCCTCTCTGGCTGCTCGGTCAAAGGGTGGCGTCGCCTTGTCCCTGGGTTTCGATGGGTAGCGGAATTTCAGTGGTTATGGGCGAAGTTGTAGTGTGCGATGCTGTGGGAGATTCCAGACGTCCAAGCTAGTTTACTGGCCAAAGACTCACGCCGTGCATGCTCACAGCACTTGGCCTTGACGTTGGGTTGTCGTGCAGGGAGAAGGGAAGTGTTCCTGGCAGTGCTGCTGGCCGGACGGAGTGCACCTTGCAGTCCCAGCGGTGCTGCCGGCCAGGTGTCGCTCGCCTTGGTGCAGAACGGAGTTTGACGTGGATAGTTGCTGTAAAGCACAAGCTTTATGCTTCCAATTGGATTGGTAGGGAAGGGAGTGAAGGACTTGGTCTGGTTTTGGGTTGAAGAGGAAGATATCAGGTCTGGTTTGGTGCAGGACGTCGCCTTGGATAGCTGCTGTAAAACATGGACGTTAGGCTTCATCTTTGCCTGTTTTTATGTTGTTGTTGATATCTTGTTAGGATGTTTATATGTTTGTTCAATTGGGTTGCTTGGGAATTGAAGAAGGACGTGACCAGTGGTGGTGCCAAGGTCCGGTCAGGTGCAAAGAAGAAGGTAGGAGAAGAGAAGATGGCCTTGGGGAAGAATAAGAAGAACAAGATGGCAGTTTTGTAAATATGGGTTGACTCGATACCGACTCGAGTTAAAAATAAAACTAACTCGTAATAAATTATTAAAAATAATTATTCTCATGGGCTATGGGTTAAAGATAATAAACTAACTAATTATTAGACGAAATCGACATGGACATAAGTAATAAAAATACGGTAGTGATAAACGGTCAATAATTAATCGGCACACAACAAGCGATTAAATTAAATCGGACAGTGATAAGTAATTAATAAAATAAAGATTTTACCTTTACCATATTAAATTAAATATTAGGTGAATAAAGTGATTATTTTAATAACGAGTTAGTAATATAGAAAATGGGTTATTAAACTATAGTAGGGTAGGAAGCACCAACGTCGAACCTAAATAGCATAATGAAAATAAATAAAGTTCAAAATTTTATTAAGTCGAATAATTTAAAATAATTGTATTAATAATATCTTTAAATTAGAATCATAAAAATTATTTTAAATAATTTAATTGTACAACTTATTTAACTAAGTGTCTATGAATAAGGATAGCGATTAATGATTTAAAATTGTAAACTAAATTATCAAGATTGTGGTTAAGTAATTATTGTCTCAAAGGAAAATATACTAATAATAGTAATTAAATATTTGTTTATAAGTTGATAATTATTTTATTATTTGTTAAGTGTTAATTATAATGTAGATTATTAATGTAAAGTAAGATTTAAATGATTATATCACATGAATAGTTTAATATTTAATATTGTTGAAATTTAATAGTGAATATATTATATATATATATATATATTAGTCATTTAATTGCATGCATTTTTACTCGAATAAAATTATACTTATGTGAAATTTTATGTCCTCGTTCAAATTAGGATCATTGGTCGCAGCTGCGAGTTCAAAATATCTAGGTCCGTATAATTATTTAAAATGGTGTCTTTTCCCTTATGGACAACCTGGTCAGCCTCAGCCCAGATTCGACCACTATGTACCGAGTACAACCGGGGTCAAGGAATTGACCTCAGACGGGCCACGCCCTTCATAATCCAATAATGGACATGTGAGAATGGACCTGACAGCCATAATACAATAAATTGAACATGGCGGATTGGACTCGATAACTAATTACGGACATGGTGTATTGGACTCACCAGCTGATAACGGACATGGCGGATTGGACTCGCCAGCCGGTGATGGACATGATGGATTGACCCATCAACCAATAGATGGACATGGTGGACTGACCCATTAGCTAATAAATTAGACATGGCGGATTAGACTCGCTAGCCAATTACGAACATGGTGGATTGGACTCACCAGCCGATAACGGACATGGCCAATTGGACTTGCCGGCTAGTAATGGACATGATGGACTGACCCATCAGCCAATAAATTGGACATGACAGATTGGACTTGCCAGCCAATTACGGACATGGTGGATTGGACTCACCTGCCAATAACGGACATGGCGGATTGGACTCGCCAGCCGATAGTGGACATGATGGATTGACCCATCAACCAATAGATGGACATGGTAGACTGACCCATCAATTAATAGATGGGCATGATAGACTGACCTATTTGCCAACTAATGGACATTGTGGACTGAACCATCAGCTAATAAATGGACATGTTGGAATGGTCACAACAGCCAATATTATAGATAATGATAGGGAGTTTATGGACTTGTTTTATTTAATTATACGGCTTAGTGTTTAATCACTAACGCGGAATTACCTCTGTAGGTTAGCAACTGGAACTAAAGACTAAGAGACGACAGGGTGGTTCTTCTACCAACTCAGGTAGTGAACATATAATAAGCGGACTTCTCTTTTTACTTTTTTGTGTTATAAATGTGGCTATGGGAAACGGTCCAAGACTATGGGATAATTATTTCACACATTGTCATTTGAAACATAAGTTTTTTTGAGTTAGAAATGCTAGACTTATTTGCTTTCATATTATTCATGTAACCTTGTAAGTAACACCCGGTTCGGTTAAAACTGGTCATTATAGGGTTGGTTTTGTTAAATTTTGAGTAACATCTGGCCAGGAAGGCTCACAATATCGTGAAAAATGGCGGGTCATTACAGTTTTAGTGCATATTCACATGATTAACATGATTGGATGTTATGATTATTTTTATTAATTTATTAATTTATTAATTTATTCATTATTATTTATTTAGTTTACTTATATGTATCATATACATTGAATGTTTACGTGATTATTTGTTGTTACTAATATTATATTTACTTATGAATATTAGTCTATTTATGTTTACTAAATTGTATGTATGCATTTATTTATTTATTTACTTGTATGTTGCGTGTATGTTATTAATTGATTGTATTTAATTATGTATTTTGTAATGATGACTATGATATTATTATTATTCATATTTAATTAAAATTTAATAATTATTTATTTATTTATGAATTTATAGAATGATTATGTATTTATTTATTTAGTTGTTTATATGATTACTAACATGAGTATATATAATATTTACTTGTGTTTAGCTATTTATTCATATAGTATACAATATTATTCTTTTATGATTAGAGTATTGATTTTTTTATGTATTTAGTATCTATCTATTTATTCATGATTGTATGTATTTATTTATTTATTATTTGTTATTAGTTATTCTCATTATTATGTCTCGATTTACATGTTGTGTGTTTAACTGTATGTTTATTTAGTATAGTCTTTTTATTAAGATATATTGATGATATGAGCACACACCACGAGCATGCATCATATACGGATGTTAGTATTTTACTTAGTGGTGGGTTGCGATGTAGGTTTCGGAGTCTGTGCTCGCTGTGGATGTGTAGATATGCTTGGAGCTTGGACCACTGGTCCATAGGACTCTCCCTCTCTGCTTGACACGTTGCATATCGACTTTAATCATGTTTTATACGTAGGACGACATCAGTGGTGTTTTATTGCGTCTCTCCGATATCGGGCCATTTAGCTATGTTTTCTACACATGTTTAATAAAAATACAAGGATGAGATCCCTTGTTGGTTTTCAAATTGAAGCTCCAGAAATATATGATGCAAGCCTCTTTCCTAAGCCTATTATATGAGTATGCACATTTTTTTACAGATTTCACGAATAAGAGAGTGAGTTGTATGGAGATATGTATAAATCGCACTAGTACTCCAAACCATGAGGTAGTGCAATGTATGATGGTATTGTGTAATGTAGTGCATTTTTAAAAATTGTGGCACTAACTTAACTGTTCCTTTTACCACTTGAGTACCGTGGTGGGTGATGTAGAAGGTGTGAGGGTGTAAGCTCTGTATGTATGTATGTATATAATTATGTTCCGTGCATGCAAGCTAGCAATTGCTTAAGTATGTTTGGTTACTTTACAGTGTGAGGCAATCTTGAAGTTTCATAAGTTTTCGTGGGTAATGGAATACTCATTTACCAGATTGTATTAGTTATTTTTCAGATCAATAACATTGTTACTGACAGTTTTCATTTAATATATGTAGGTCTTGCAAATCCTGAGTCGACTTTGGTGGAAGGGTAGATAAAGGCTATACACACTTGAGCTCAACGCATTTATTTCTTTTCTTACTTTGACTTATATTTGATGTGTTTTAATGCCTATTTAATAATGTCTTCCATTCTCATGACACCAAGAGGGTTGTTTTGATCTATTTCATCCACCGAGTCGTACCGGCTGACAACTTTAAACATGACTAGACTCAATCGTAAAATTTCTGATTCGGTTCTTAAGTGAACCAAAATTAGGGTGTTACAACTGCTACTCTACTGCATGCTATGACCCTTGTAACTATCTATACAACCACTAATTGCTGTTGACGGAACTCTCTGTGATGGAATAATCGTGAGAACACCCGTACATGTATAGTGTGCCTAAAGGAGTATGAGAATATATTATGCATGGGACTGTAGGATCTGCATCTGGTTTGTGACATGTGGGCTAGTCAATGTCTGCGCATCTGAACCATCATGAAAACATATAGTAGGACCGATATATCTAGAAGGGTAAGTGTAAAATACTCGTGTGAAGGCTTGGAGCTGTTTGACATCTTTGGTCACATGAAAAGAGATTGGATCTCTTGCGAAAAACTAATCACACTGCTCTAGGACTCGAACTAGTATGTGTCACATCCTCACGTGGTTTGACATCAAGTTTGACATTCACAATATAATAGCATCATAAATAAAGTATTAACTACTCTATCAACTGACATGTGTGCAATTGACAATAGTGCTCCTCCATCCAAGCTGACTCCTCCAACTCGTGATTATTACCTACATATAGTATAAAAACACATCAGTAAGAAGTGTTACTGGTCCGTAAAATAAAATAACTATAACAAGCTGGCTATGAGAGCAAACTCTCATTTAAAAGAAAACATCATATACTCCACGTGAACACTCTGAAGGGCACTACTGAGGAGCCACTGGGCTGCAGACCCGGTAGCATCCCGAACTTACAGATCTGCTACTACTGATGCCGCTCCTGACATTTTCTTCATTTTCTAGTCTCAAATCCTAAACCCTCTCCTTACCTCCATATTTCTCCTGGCCTTGAGCACAAAGGCCGAGTACTCTCAGGCAGTCGCTTTTGTTACCCTTTGAACCACAAGTCCGGACATGCACTTTACTAAACAGTACCCGTAAACCTCCATGCTCTACAAGTGTGAGGAACTCAAATGCAGAGTTGTCAGGATCCCTCATGAATGGAACATTCCGCTGGCACTAATCTAGAGCCCACTTTGACTGTCACGGCATCCGCTCATGGTACGTGCAGTCGGTTTCTCCATCTCTCATCTCACTAAAAACGCGAAAACTACATATATATAGTGCTGGGTAGGGATTTCTATAATAGGCCTGAAGGCAACTTGTGGTGGATCTTATTTTTGAAATCATCCTTGAGGGATCTCATCCTCGAGGGGTTATTAATCCGGAAATCTATTCGGCTAGATGGCCCGAGTTAAGTGGGATCCGATAAAACACCACTTAACCCGCCTTGCAGGCATTAAATCAAACATACAATAGAAGAGAGTAAAAACAGAGTCGAGTCCTAAACGGACCTGGTAGAAGCACCAAGCGTGTCATCGTGCCTAGACGACAAGCTCCTACTTCGTACCTACACATAAAAACTAAATACTAATGCCGACTAACTAAATGATGCATCAAACTCAATGAACATCACACACAATACGAATAACATTCATCAACAGTCAAATAATCATAATGTGAAAATAATTCTAAGTCATCTTATTCATACCAATTTTATACTGTTTTTCTAAGATACGTCGTAATCACTTATCACGCTCTCATTAGATCACTTACTCTGCATTCACACTTAATCTCATCATGCAACTCATTATTTCATCCATAATTTGGCATTAATCACATCAATAAACCAACCCTAGCATGCTGTGCTAACAATCATCAAGTTTAAATTATAAATTCAGAGGTAATTATACCTCATGTCGTCGGCAACCGGCGACGACAAGGGTTCCTTCACACGTCCCAGAGCTCAAATCCGGCGAATTCTACCAAATCCGGTTTTCCAGCGGGTTTCAGCGGTTTTCCGGAGACAACCCCCGGCTTCGTCTACTGGCTAGAAAGCAATGGTTTTGGGTACCATTGGAACCGGCTCGGCGAGCCCGACACGTCCATGATGTTGACGTGGTTGGCTGAGGGGGTGGCTAGCCAGAAAATGGCTAAAACAAAGGGTTGGTGGTGGGTGACTAAATCTGGCCGGGATGGGCGGCGATGGGTTCCGATTTGGTCAGGGAAGCTCACTGAACGGTCGAAGGTGCCAAGGCAACCATTGGGTCGCGGCGGCGATAGTCGTCGGTGGCAAAATCGACAACTTGAGCGCAACGCGGGTGCGGCGCTTGGCGCGGCGATCCAGCATCATGGCGGCCAAATGATGGCCGGGACCAGTCAGGGAGACACGGTGACGCCGTGGCGGGGCTAGTCGGCGACAATCCGCGGCCGGTTCGCGTCGGCAGCGGCGACGGTGGCACGCATGGTGGAGGCGTCGGGAAGGGTTTTGGGAAGAAGACGTCGGGAGGGGAGAAAAATAACTGGGTGGCAATTTCCTAAATAAGATTTGATTCCTCTCCGGCTCGAGTCAAGTATAATAACTAAGTCGTATTAAATCCTAAAAAAATTCATAAAAATCCTATAAAATCAAACAAACACCAAAACATCATAATGACATGCTCTATAACTAACAACCCACCCAAACTACCAGTAACGCATTCTAAAGCGGTAAACGGCCTAAAACTAAATCTACGATTCACTATATATAAAAATAAAAAGTAACTGGCATACTCTCATATATCTGATAACTCATTCTGTTATACTGTGTTCATAACGTTATCATCATATACTTGCGTACGCATGACCCTCATAGCTCATACACACGACTAGCGTCGGCTAAGTACACGTGTTCTAAAACTGACTCGACTCAAAAATAACGGTCGAACTGACTGGTTCTGAATATAAAACCCTGACTCGAATCGTGGGTTTTACAAAGATGGTTGTTTCGATATATTTCATCTATCTAGTTGTACCAACCGACAACTTTAAACATGACTTGACATGATCATAACATTTCAAACTTGGTTCTTAGGTGAACCGAAATCAGTTCAGGTCTGCCCAGCCAACCCAACCCATTTTCTAGTTAACCAAGACCGAGCCCATTCGGTTTGGTCTGGCTTAGCTTGGTTCGGTCCGGTTCAGCTCATTTTCGGACCGTTTTTGTCTGTTCTTGCACTGTTTTTAGTAATTTGAGAACCTCTATATTAGTTGCAATGCATATTTACATGAATTAGCAAAATTGGGTGTTATGATTATTTTTTATTTTTTATTTTATTTATTTATTTATTTTTATTTATATGTTTATCATATAAGATGAATGTTTACATAATTATTTGTTTTTTATTATTAATATTATATTTACTTATGAATATTAGTCTTATTATGTTTACTAAATTGCATATATATTATATATATATATATATATATATATATATATTCGTTATTTATATGTTATTATTTATTTGTATTTAATTATGTATTCTTGTATTGTATGACTATGATATTATTAATACTCATGATTAATGAGTATTAACTATTTGTTTGATTATTTATTGAATAATATATATATATATATATATAATTATATATTTGCTAACATGAGTGTATGTTGATATTTAGTCATGCTTACCGGTATATTTATATAGTATAATTATATTATTATTTTATGATTAGAGTATTTGTAAAGACCGTGGAAAAAAAATTATTATTTTTGACTCGAGCAGGGAAGGATCGAATGTTAGAGACTTAATATTAATTATATTATATTCTCTACCCGGTTACGTCTACCCGGTTAAATATTTTATTCTTTACCCAGTTAGCCTGTTAAAGGAATAAAATATGGGTGTTGGTGTGTTTCCACAAACCCTAGCCGTCATTTCATTTTATAAAGGACGTCCTCCACCCTAGCCTTCATTCGCATTCTCTTCTCCTCTTCCTTGCCGGTGTGTCTTCTTCCTTATTTACGTATTCTTCCTATCTCCCTCTTCTTAATTTTCTTGCATGTATATTTTAATTGGAGAATAAGCTTTATAATCGTGAAGATTAAAGTTTAAAATCAATAAGAAAGAAACTAAACAAAAATTAAAATTTAATTCAACCGACAAGTCCCTTGTTTCGGCGAGATGGGGAAGCACATGCAAGGTCGCCAGGAATCGGTGGTGAGGGTCGTTCTGACGTTGGAAGATGATCATACTCTATTCGTCGATCGGTGTAGAGTCGATCTCATGTGTGTAGATGTTGGCCTGGGGTGGTAAATGGCCAAAACCAGTAGCGACGGCAAAAATAGGGGCGACAGCGATGGGGGAAGAAATCAGGCCGTCCTCGGTGGCGACGGGTTCCAATATGGCCGGGGAGGGTAGATAGGTGGTCGAGGGTGTCGAGGCGATCACCCAATTGAGGCGGAGACACTCGCCGGTGGTGGAATCGCCGACACGAGTGCGCCGCTAGGAAGGCGATGCGGGCGTCGTCGCGGCTAGAAGACAGCCGGAGTTGGCCAGGGCGACACCGCAAGGGCATGGCAGGGCTGGTCGATGAGGATTGACGGTGAGGTGGTTGGCGGCGGCTGCGGCTGGAGGACGCTTGGAGTCGGGTACAGAGCATGCCGACTCTTGAAAAATTACCTTGGGTGGCAATCATGTAAATAATGTTTGACTCGACACAACTTGAGTTAAATAATAATACCAACTCTTAAGTAACACCTGACTCGATACCGACTCGAGTTAAAAATAATTCAAACTCGTAATAAATCTTTAAAAATAATTATTTTAATGGGTTATGGGTAAAGTTACTAAACTAACTAATTATTGTATGAAATCGCCACAAGTAATAAAAACACGGTAACGATAAACGGTCAATAATTAATCAGCGTAATTCAAGTGATTAAATTAAATCGGAGGGTTATAAGTAATTAATAAAATAAAGATTTTACCTTTACCATATTAAATTTAATATTAGGTAAATAAAGTGATTATTTTAATAATGAGTCAGTAATGCAGAAAATAGGTTATTAAACTAAAGTCGGGTAACAATCACTCGCATCGAACCTAAATATCATAATGAAAATAAATAAAGTTTTAAACTTTATTGAGTCGAATAATTTAAAATAATTGTATTAATAATATTTTTTGAATAATACAATTATTTTAAATAATTTAATTGAACAACTTAATTAATTAAATTGTTGTAAATAACAGTAGCGATTAAAAATTATAACCGTCAACTAAATCATCAAGATCGGGGTTAAATAATTATCACCGCAAAAGAAAATTAAATACTTGTTATTAGTAATAATTATTTTATCAATTGTTAGGTATTAATATTGATTTAGATAATTAATTTAAAATGTGAAGTAGGATTTACATGATTATGTCACATGAATACTTAATTATCTCACTAGATTTGTTGATAATTTAATATTTAATATTTTTGGAAATGATATATATATATATATATATATATATATATATATTAGATATTTAGTTGCATGCATCCCTACTCGAATAAAATTATACTTATGTATAATTTTATATTCTCGTTCAGATTAGGATCATTGGCCACAGCTGCGAGTTCGAAATCCCGAGGTCCGTATAATCATTTGAAATGTTGTATTGTCCGTATAATCATTTAAAATATTGTACTTTCCCTTGTTGGCAGCCCTGGTCAGCCTGAGCCCAGATTCGACCACCATGCGCTATAACACAATCGGGATCAAGGAATTGACTTAGTCTGACACGGGGCCGCACCTTTAAAATTAATATGTGTGTCCGTATAATTATTTGAAATGTTATATTGTCTGTATAATTATTTGAAATTTTATATTGTCTGTATAATTATTTAGAATGTTGTATTGTCCGTATAATTATTTGAAATGTTATATTTTCTCAAACTGGTATAACAATATGAAATGTTGTATTTTCCCAAATTGGTAGCCCTTGTCAACACTGATCTCATAATAAGCTGGGAGACGATTTTAACCTCAAGATGAATTGGGGGACCATGACTAATTTCAAAATAAATTGGGAGACCACCTAATCTCAAAATGAGCTGGGAGCCATTTCCTAATCTCAGAATGAGCTAGGAGACAATTTTCTAGTCTCAGAATGAGCTGGGAGACGATTTTAACCTCAAGATGAATTGAGGGACCATGACTAATCTCAACATGAATTTGGAGACTACTTAATCTCAAAATGAGTTGAGAGACAATTTCTAATCTCAGAATGAACTGGGAGACCATGACTAAGGTCAAAATGAATTGGGGGACCACCTAATCTCAGAATGAGCTGGGAGACAATGTTCAAATCTCAGAATGAACTGGGAGACCATGACTAATCTCAAGATGAATTGGGAGACCACCTAATCTTAGAATGAGTTGGGAGACAATTTTCTAATCTCAGAATGAGCTGGGAGTCAATTTTTAATCTCAGAATGTGCTAGGAGATGATTTTTAATCTCAGAATGAACTGGGAGTCCATGACTAATCTCAAAATGAATTGGGAGACCACCTAATCTCAGAACGAGCTGGGAACCGTTTTCTAATCTCAGAATGAGTTGGGAGACAATTTTCTAATCTCAGAATGAGCTGGGAGACAATATTCTAATCTCAGAATGAGCTGGGAGATGATTTTAACCTCAATATGAATTGGGGGACCATGACTAATAGCAAAATGAATTGGGAGACCACCTAATCTCAGAATGAGCTGGGAGACAATTGTCTAATCTCAGAATGAGCTGGGAGACGATTTTAACCTCAAGATGAATTGGGGGAATATGACTAATCTCAAAATGAATTGGGAGACCACCTAATCTCAGAATGAGCTGGGAGACAATTTCTAATCTCAGAATGAGCTAGGAGATGATTTTTAATCTCAAAATGAACTGGGAGACCATGACTAATCTCAGGATGAATTGGGAGACTACCTAATCTCAGGATGAGCTGGGAGACATTTTCTAATCTTAGGATGAGCTGGGAGTCAACTCTTAGTAATCTTAGAATAACTTGAGAGACAAATTACTAACCTCAGAATTACCTGAGGGATAATTACTAGTTGCTTGTGTAATAATAATAATAATGAGTGAAATGATAATAGGGATTTTATTGACTTGTTTCATTTAATTATGCGGCTTAGTGGCTTTATCACTAACGTGGAATTGCCTCCGTAGGCGAGCAACTTTGGGACTAAAGAATAGAAGTGTGGTTGGTGGTTCTTTTTCCAACCCAGGTATGGTGAATCGATCATAAAGTTGGACTTCCTTATTATTCTATTTTGTTATAAATGTGGCTATGGGAAATGGTCCAACAAGAAATTCATTAAAGACTTCTCCTTAGTAGCATCGCCGATGACCAAACACAAAAGGAAGGGAGTCAAGTTCAATTGGAGTAGTAAGTGTGAGGAGAGTTTTCAGTCTCTGAAGAAGAGCCTAACAACTACACTAGTCTTGACACTACCAAACGGTAATGAAGGATTCGTAGTCTTCAGTGATGCGTCCCTGTTGGGTTTAGGATGTGTCCTTATGCAGGGAGGTAAAATACTAGCCTATGCCTCTCGTCAATTGAAGATCCATGAGCAAAATTATGCAACCCATGACTTGGAACTAGCAGCAGTGGTTTTTGCACTAAAAATTTGGAGACACTACTTGTATGGAGCCCAGTTCGAAGTCTTCACTGACCACCAGAGTTTGAAGTATATCTTCAACTAGAATGACCTTAACCTTCGAAAAAGGCGGTGGATAGAATATTTGAAGGACTACGACTTCCAAATCTTATACCACCTAGGGAAGGCAAATGTGGTAGCAGACACGTTGAGTCGGAAGGGCAAGGTGGATAAGAGTCAGCAACTAGCTAGACTTTGGGCCATGTCAGTAGAAGTGATGGCTATCAACCCTATGGAGCAACTAACTAGGTTATTGGCAAATTTGGTTATTTCCAATGATTTAGTTGAACGTGTTAAGCTAGCATAAATGTGTGATGAGGAGCTGAATGAAATGTTGGACAAGATTCCTAACATTGTAGCTGATTCCAATAGTGTGATCAGATTTAGAGGAAGGTTGTGGGTACCCAAGGATGATTCACTAAGACGGAATATCATGGAAGAGGCTCATCGCTGAAAGTTCTCGATACACCTTGGAGTTACTAAAATCTATCAGGATTTAAAGCGAACCTACTGGTGGATTGGGATGAAGAAGGATGTTGTGGATTTTGTCTCCAAGTGTCAGACTAGCCAATAGATGAAAGCCCAACATCAACTACCTGGAGGACTATTGCAACCTTTAGAAATACCAACTTGGAAATGGGAGTGTGTCACATGTGATTTTATTGCAAAGCTCCCAAGGACTCACTAGAAGCATGACTTCATATGGGTGGTTGTGGACCGGCTAACTAAGGTAGCTCACTTTATCCCTACGAAATCAATGAGAACTGCAGAATACCTGGCAGGATTGTTTGTTGACAATATTGTCAAGTTGCATGGGATTCCAAAGGAGATAGTCTCCGACCGAGATCCCCAATTCACCTCACATTTCTGGGAAGTTTTCCAAAAAGCCATGGGGACTCAAATCAAGCTGAGTACAGCATATCATCCCCAAACTGATGGTCAGAGTGAGAGGACTATTCAAACTTTGGAAGATTTGTTAAGAGCTTGCATTCTTGACTGGGGAGGTGACTGGGAGAAACACTTAGCTTTGGCTGAATTCACCTACAATAACTCTTACCAAGCCAGTATAGGGATGGCACCATTTGAAGCCTTATATGGTAGGCTCTACAGATCTCCATCGTGATGGCTAGAGTCTACCGAAGCTAGTTATAGTCTGGCCAGAGATGGTGAGGGAAGCCACTGAAAAGGTGAAACTCATTCAGCAAAGGCTTAAGGTAGCTCAGGATCGACAGAAGAGTTATGCTGATACTCAAAGGAGGGACCTAGAGTTCCAAGTTGGGGAGTTTGTGTACCTAAAAACATCTCCTAGGAAGGGGGTGATCAGATTTAGAACATCAGGAAGTTGAAGCCAAGATTCATAGGACCGTTTCCAATCCTGGATCGAGTTGGAAATTGTGCATATAGACTAGGATTACCACCAAGCCTAGCTGGAGTACACAATGTTTTCCATGTGTCAATGCTAAAGAAATATGTACGAGATGAAGGTCATATAATCACAAATTTTGAAGACTTAGAACTACAATCAGATTTAACCTATGAGGAAAAGCCGATTCGCATCTTGGCAAGAGAAATAAAGACACTCAGGAACAAGGAAATTCCTTTGGTAAAGGTATTGTGGAAAAATCAGGGGTCAGAGGAAGCTACATGGGAGACTGAACAAGAAATGGCAAGGAAATACCCTAGCCTATTCGTGACATAAGATTTCTTATGATTGTAGTAGCACGAACCGATACCGAATAAATAATTAATCGTGATTGTCCTGTAATCATGATGGTTCCTGTTGCCGTTATAATATTTCGGGGATGAAACATTTCTAAGTTGGGGAGATTGTAAAGACTGTGAATAATATATATAATATATATATATATATATTCGAACGCGGTCCGGGAAGGACCGAACGTGTTATATTCTCTATCTGGTTAATTCTACCCGGTTAATTATTATATTTTATTATTTACCCGGTTACCCGGTTAAATGAAATACGGGTGTTTCCACATACCCTAGCCGTCATTTTTATTTTATGAAGGACGTCCTCCACCCTAGCCTTCATACGCATTTTCTTCTCCTCTTCCTTACCGGCATGGCTTCTTCCTTGCTTGGGTATCCTTCCTATCTCCCTCTTCTTAATTTTCTTGCATGCATATTTTTAATTGATAGTAAGCTTGTTAATCATGGGAATTAAAGTTGTAAATCAACAAGAAAAGAACTAAACTAAATGGTATACAACTGAAATTCCGCCATGGCCGACGAATCTGAAATGTTGGCAAATTGGGCGACTGTAAACAAGAATTTCAAGGCAGCCCTCACAACCCCGACGACCCCTCTGGTTGCTGGGTCGAAGGGATGGCTCGCTCATGTCCCTGGTTTCCGGTGGGTGGCGGAATTGCAACTATGAGTGGGCGGAGTTGCAAGGGTGACGGAAGTGGCGACGTTCTGCTGCAACAGACGCTGTCATGGCAGTTTCAGAGGGTAGACGCTTAGCCTTGACGTTGGGTTGTCGTGCGGGGAGAAGGGAAGAGTTCCCAGCGGTGCTGCTGGCCGGACAGAGGTCGCCTTGCGTCCCCGGTGGTGCTGCTGGCCAGGAGACGTGCGCCTTGGTGCAGCAAGGTGTCGCCTTGGGTAGCTGCTGTAAAACATGGACTTTAGGCTTCCAATTGGTTGCTGGAGAAGGTTGAAGTTGATGGAGGACGTGAATCTGGTTTTGGGTGCCAAGATAAGGCTGGGAGAAGAAGGACGAACCTGTTTTTGGAGAAGAGAAGAATGGCGACGGGAAGAAGAAGAAGAAGAAGAAGAAGAGTGGCAAACTTGTAAATATGGGTTGACTCGATACCGACTCGAGTTAAAAAATAATACTAACGCGTAATAAATCTTTAAAAATAATCATTTTAATGGGTTATGGGTAAAGTTACTAAACTAATTAATTATTGGACGAAATCGACATGGACATAAGTAATAAAAATACGGTAATGATAAACGGTCGATAATTAATCGGCGTAATACAAGCGATTAAATTAAATCGGATGGTTATAAGTAATTAATAAAATAAAGATTTTAGCTTTACCATATTAAATTTAATATTAGGTAAATAAAGTGATTATTTTAATAACGAGTCAGTAATGTAGAAAATGGGTTATTAAACTATAATCGGGTAAAAAAATCACAAGCGTCGAACCTAAATAGCATAATAAAAATAAATAAAGTTCGAAACTTTATTGAGTTGAATAATTTAAAATAATTGTATTAGTAGTATCTTTGAATTAGAATAATGCAAATTAATTTAGTTAATTTAATCGAACGACTTAATTAATTAAATTACTATTAATAATGATAGCGACTAAAAATTATAACCGTAAACTAAATCATCAAGATCGTGGTTAAGTAATTATCATCTCAAAGGAAAATATACTAATAATAGTAATTAAATATTTGTTATCAGTTAATAATTATTTTATCAATTGTTAAGTATTAATTATGATTTGGATAATTAATTTAAAATGTAAAGTAGGGCTTAAATGATTATGTCACATGAATAATTAATTATCTCACTAGATTTGTTGACAATTTAATATTTAATATTTTTGAAAATGATATATATATTAGACATTTAGTTGCATGCATTTCTACTCGAATAAAATTATACTTATGTATAATTTTATGTTCTCGTTCAGATTAGGATCGTTGGTCACAGCTGCGAGTTCACTTACAAACTATCCAGGTCCGTATAATCATTTGAAATGTTGTATTTTCCCTAGTTGGCAGCCTTGGTTGGCTGAGGCTAGATTTGACCACCATGCACCGAGTGCAACCGGGGTCAAAGAATTGACTCAGTCCGACACGGGGCCGCACTTTTAAAACTACTATGTGGGAGTCTTGGTCGACTTGAGTATCTGACCACCATGCGCTGGAACGCAACCGGGGTCGACTCAATTCGGCAGGGCAGCACCCCCTGAAAGATTGAATACCTGCCCCCAGGCCGAAAGGGGTGACAGGGCGCAGTGGCGCAAGTAGGCTCATTATGCACTTGTGATACCGAGAGGGTGAGTCAATGGCAAATATCGGTAACTACAGGCCGCGGGCCACGTAGCGTGTGTGCGCATACATGGGATGGTAACTGGATGGGGTGGCCACCCCTACCAGCATAATTGGAGCTCGACATAGGCTCATAATTACTAAAAGACTTGTGAAATGATAATAGGGAATTATATTGACTTGTTTCATTTAATTATGCGGCTTAGTGTTTTTATCACTAACGCAGAATTGCCTCCGTAGGTGAGCAACTTTGGACTGAAGAATAAAAGTGACCCAGGTTTGGTGAATTGATAATAAAATTGGACTTCCTTATTATTCTCTTGTGTTATAATTGTGGCTATGGGAAATGGTCCGAGACTGTGGGACGGTTATTTTATATTTTAGAGAACATGCTTTATTTTTATGATTTATATGATTTATATATTGCCAGACTTAATTGTTGTATTAATATTCATGTTCTGGAATATTATCGTTACATCTATTACATATTTTTAAGTAACGTCGGGCCGGTTCGGGCGGGTCGTTACATTAATGAGTATTAACTATTTATTTATTTATAGAATTATTTAATTATTTATATGTTTAATAACATGAGTATATATGATATTCACTCATGTTTAGTCGTGTATTTATATCGTATAATTATATTACTATTTTTTTATTAGAGTATTATTTATGTCAAACTCCAATTTTGGGTTAGGGTTTTACTTGATTTGAGTTTTGCCCTGTTCGGGTTAGTATCGAGTCAGTTCGAACGAGCTCAATTTTTAAGACCATGAGTATGGGCCTGGGTGTCTGTATGAGCATGTGATAGTGGCTAAGTATGCCCCACATATAGATAATAAGAGATTGAGTTATCAGCGTACACACAAGGTATATATATATGATTTTTATGAGTTAGCTAGGATTTTAGGCTTAGATCTAGGCCATCAGAGTGTTTAGCATCCGTTTGGAATTTTCTAGATATTTTATTTACATGAAGCATAGGAATTGTGGAGCACTAGATTGTGCCCCTATGGGCTCAGCTTGATTGAGTTCAGGGTTTGAGGCACATCTAGCCTTCTTGCCCCGATTCCCACCTATAGAGTCGCTTTTAAGACTCGAGTTAGTTCTGACTTTAGATAGCCTTGATCTGAGCTTTCCGTCTTTATGTATATTACATATACCCATAAGTGGTCCCCACTAGGCCATGATTAGTCGAACGTCGAAATCGTGCTACGCGGCAACATCTAAGTCGTACACTCAACCCTAGCTCAACCCATTTATTTCCAGTGATGTCCCTCGATTTTGAATGTTTTCACTTTAGCAGCGCCTCCACTTCAGCTCACCGCTAGCGAGTCTTTGCCTCGCCCCCAACCATCGGACTAGCAACCTAAAGACCACCTCGCGGCCGGCTTTCTATGCATACCCTTCTCGACCACTGGCGCCGCTGCAATTGCAGCCGGTAACAGAGTTCTTGAACCTGGTTTCCTCTACCGCTATTGAAGTTCGAGTCGTTTTCTGGCGCCGGCGAGCTACCTCTAGCTGATTCAAGTCACATTCATAGATATTTTTTTTGTTGATGTTTGTCTTATTTTCTTTATGTGATTGATTGATTATTAATTATTTCTTACTCATGTTATTATTTATGCATATTTAGGCATATGTTCATATATTTAATATTTATAGTAATATTCTTCATGATTAATTAATATTATTCTTTTATTTATTTATTTATATATTGATTTAATTAATTATTTATTTGTTTTTTTAATTATTTATATGTATACTAACGTGAGTATATATGATATTTATTCGTGTTTAACTATGTATATATATAGTATAATTATATTATTATTTTATTATTAGAGTATTATTTATGTTCATTATTTATTTATTTTATAAGTGTATTTATTTATCTATAAGTGTATTTATTATATTATTATTGGTATTATTATGTCTCAATTTACACGCTAGGTGTTTAGTTATAAGCTTGTTAGCAATATTTTGTTTCTTAGGTTGTATTCATGATATGAAAACACACCATGAACGTGCATCATATAGAGACATCAGTATGTTACTTAGCATTGGGTTTCGATATAGGTTTCGATGTTCGAGCTAGTTGTAGAAGTGTCAATGCGGGGAGCTTTGATCACAGGTGTAACGACCCACCCAAACCGGACCGGGTGTTACTTAAAAATATAAGTAATGTAAATGTAACATTCCGGAACATGAATTGAAATACAGCAAATAAGTCTCGCAACATATAATATAAATCATAACAATAAATCGTGTTCTCTAAAATATAAAATAATTGTCCAATAGTCTCGGACCGTTTCCCATAGCCACATTTATAACACAAGAGAATAATAAGGAAGTCCAATTTTTATTATCGATTCACCATACCTAGGGTGGTAAAAGAACCACCAACCACACTTCTATTCTTTAGTTCAATACTGCTCATCTGCGAGGCAATTCTGTGTTAGTGATAAAACCACTAAGCCGCATAATTAAATGAAACACGTCAATAAAATCCCTATTATCATTTCACTCATTATTATTATTATTATTACACAAGTATTTAGTAATTATCTCTCAGGTCATTGTGAGATTAGTAATTTGTCTCTCAGGTCATTCTAAGATTCGTAAAATTCGTCTCCCTGCTCATTCTGTGATTAGAAACGTCTCCCAGCTCATTTTGAGATTAGGTGGTCTCCTAATTCATTTTGAGATTAGTCACAGTCTCCCAGTTCATTTTGAGATTATAAATTGTCTCCCAGGTCATTCTGAGATTAGGTGGTCTCCCAATTCATTTTGAGATTAGTCATGGTCTCCCAGTTCATTCTAAGATTATAAATTGTCTCCCAGCTCATTCTGAGATTATTGCCGACAAGGCTACCAGTTTGGGAAAATACAACATTTCATATAGTTATACCAATTTTGGGAAATACAAATTTTATATAATTATACCTGTTTGGGAAAATACAATATTTCAAATAATTATACGGACCTAGATATTTCAAACTCGCACCTGTGACCAATGATCCTAATCTGAAAGAGAATATAAAATTATAGATAAGTATAATTTTATTCAAGTAGAAATGCATGCAACTAAATGTCATATATATATATATATATATATATATATATATATATATATATATATATTACATTATTAAAATTTTGACAACATATCATGTAAGAATTCAAAAATATTAATATTAAATTCTCAGCAAAGCTAGTGAGATAATTAATTATTCATGTGATATAATCATTTAAGTCCTACTTTACATTTTCAATTAATTATCTAAATCACAATTAATACTTAACAGCTAATAAAATAATTATTACTAATAAACAAGTATTTAATCTTCCTTTGCGGTGATAATTTCTTAACCCTGATCTTGATTATTTAGTTGACGGTTATAATTTTTAATCACTACTATTATTTACAGTAATTTAATTATTTAAGTTATTCAATAAAATTATTTAAAATAAATTGTATTATTTTAATTCATAAATATTATTAATACAATTATTTTAATTTATTCGACTCTATAAAGTTTCGAACTTTATTTATTTTCATTAGGCTATTTAAGTTCGATGCGAGTGATTTCTACCCAACTATAGTATAATAACTTATTTTATACATTATTGACTCGTTATTATAATAATCACTTTATTTACCTAATATTAAATTTAATATTGTAATGGTAAAATCCTTATTTTATTAATCCCTTATAAACATCCAAATTAAAATTAATCACTTATAGTATGCCGATTAATTATCGACCGTCTATCATTACCATATTTTTTTATTACTTATGTCTATGTCCGTTTCGTCCAATAATTAATTAGTTTAGCAGCTTGAACCATAACCCATTAAAATGATTAATTTTTAAAGATTTATTACTAATTAATATTATTATTTTAACTCGAGTCGGTATCGAGTCAACAAATATTCACAAAACTGCCACCCTCCTCTTCCTTCTTCTTCTTCTTCCTGTCATCATTCTTCTCTTCTCCAAAAACAGGGTTCGTCCTTCCCCTCCACCCTTATGGTACCCAATTGAACCACCATCTAAACATCCCAACAAAGCATCAACAACAAGATAAAATCAGCAAGTGAGGAAGCCTCATGTGCGTGTTTTACAGCAGCGATCCAAGACGACCATGTGCTGCACCATGGTGCCCAACTCCTGGCCTGTTCTTCTTCTCCCATCCTCAAGACCTCTTTCTTGCACCTTGCTCAAATTCAGATGTTCCAGGACCTCCGGCTGGCATCAAAACAGGAATGATTAGCCACCTTTGGACATTTCATGGAGTATGGTCGTTCTCCCCACTTCTGCACGTCGCTGCCATGAATTCCGGCGAGAAGGTGGTCTGTTGTGGACTGTTCCTATGGCCTGAACTGCTGTGAAGGAACCGATGATGTTGTCAATGAAGCACAAGCGGTGTCCACCCCTGTGAACGTCCATTACAGCACCTATTGCAGCAGAACGTCGCCACTTCCATCACCCTTGCAACTCCGCCCCCTCACAGCTGCAAATCTGCCACCCACCAAAAACCAGGGACGTGGCTAGCCCTCCCTTAAACCGAGCAGCAAGAGAGGCCATCGGGGTGTGAGGGACTGCCTTGCAATTGTTCTTACAGTCGCCCATCTTTCCAAAGTTTCAGGCTACTCGGCCATGGACGGGATTCCAATTTCAGTTTAGTTTAGTTCTTTTCTTGTTGATTTACAACTTTAATTCCCATGATTAACATGCTTACTATCAATTAAAAATATGCATGCAAGAAAATTAAGAAGAGGGAGATAGGAAGGATACCCAAGCAAAGAAGAAACACTGGCAAGGAAGAGGAGAACTAGGCGGCTAAGGTGAGGAAGATGCCCCTAACCCATATGTGAAAAATGACGTCCTCTTTCAAATTTATAAAAATGAAAATGACAGCTAAGGTATGTGAAAACAGCCCTAGACCCGTATTTCATTTAACCAGGTAAATAATAAAATGGGTAAACAATTAACAGGGTAAATAATATAACACGTTCGGTCCTTCTCGAACAGCGTCCGTGTCCTTTTTTTTTTTTTTAACGGTCTTAACAACAGGTCCGTAAAACTCCCCCTCTCTACTTGAATCCGTGCTTGTAGAGTTTAACCGTGTCTTAGACATAGGATGACATCGGGGGTGTTTTATTTGATCCTTTCGATGTCGGGCCATTTAGCCATGCTTTCTACATATGTTTGATAAAACTATAAGGATGAGATCCTTTGTTGGTTTTCAAACTAAAGCTCTAAAAATATATGATATAAGCCTCTACCCTAAGCCTATTATATAAGTATACACATTTTTACAGATTTCATGAATAAAAGAGTGAGCGATATGGAGATATGTATGAACCACACTAGTACTCCTTCAAACCCTGAGGTAGTGCGGTGTATGAGGATACTGTGTAATGCAGCACATTTTTGGAATTTGTGGCACTAACTTTACTGTTCCTTTTGCCGCTAAAATACCATGGCGGGTGAAATATGGAAGATGTGAGGGCGTAAGCCTTGTATGTATGAATATAAACATTAGCTGTGCATGTGAGCCGGCACATGCTTAAGTATGTTTACTTACTGTCCAGTGTGAGGCAATTTTAAAGTTTCGTAAGTTTTTGTGGGTAATGGAATACCCATTTGCTAGATTGTATTAGTTATTTTTCAGACCAGTAACATTCGATACTCACATTTTCCATTTAATATATGTAGGTCTTGTGTGAGATCCCTCAACTTAACCTTCAATAGAGGCAGTGGATAGAATATTTGATGGACTACGATTTACAAATCTTATACCATCCAGGGAAAGCGAATGTGGTAGCAGACGCGTTGAGTCAGAAGGGCAACGTTGACAAAATTCAGCAGCTAGCTAGACTTTGGGCCATGTCAGCAAAAGTGGTGGCTATCAACCCTGTGGAGCAACTAACAGGGTCAATGGCAAATTTGGTTATTTCCAACGAATTTGTTGATCGAGTTAAGCTAGCACAAATGGGTAATGAGGAGTTGAATGAAATGTTTGACAAGATTCTTGACATTGTAGCTGATTCCAATAGTTTGATCAAATTTAGAGGAAGGTTGTGTGTACCCAGGGATGATGCACTGAGGCAGAATATCTTGGAGGAGGTTAATCACTCAAAGTTCTCGATACACCCTAGAGCTACTAAAATGTATCAGGATTTAAAGCAAACCTACTGGTGGATTGGGATGAAGAGGGATGTTGTGGATTTTGTCTCCAAGTGTCAGACTTGCCAACAGATCAAAGACCAACATCATCTACCTAGAGGACTATTGCAACCTTTGGACATACCAGCTTGGAAATGGGAGAGTATCACATACGATTTTATTGCAAAACTCCCAAGGACTCAGAAGAAGCATGACTCCATATGGGTGGTTGTGGACCGATTAACTAAGGTAGCTCACTTTATCCCCACGAAATCAATGAGAACTACGGAATACATGGTAGGATTGTATGTCGACAATATTGTCAAGTTGCATGGGATTCCAAAGGAGATAGACTCCAACCGGGATCCCCTATTCACCTCACATTTTTGGGAAGCTTTCCGAAAAGCCATGGGGACCCAAATCAAGCTGAGTACAACATATTGTCCCCAAATTGATGGTTAGAGTGAGAGGACTATTCAATCTTTGGAAGATTTGTTGAGAGCTTGCATCCTTAACTGGGGAGGTGACTGGGAGAAACACTTAGCCTTGGCTGAATTCACCTACAATAACACTTACCAAGCCAGTATAGGGATGGCACCATTTGAAGCCTTATATGGTAGGCCCTGTAGATCCCCATCGTGCTGGCTGGTGTCTACCGAAGCGGTTATAGTCAGGCCAGAGATGGTGAGGGAAGCAATTGAAAATGGGAAACTCATTCAGCAAAGACTTAAGGTAGCTCAGGATCGACAAAAGAGTTATTCTTATACTCGAAGGAAGGACCTAGAGTTCCAAGTTGGGGAGTTTGTGTACCTAATGACATCTCCTAAGAAGGGGGTGATCAGATTTAAAATATCAGAGAAGTTGAAGCCAAGATTCATAAGACCGTTTCCAATCCTGGATCGAGTTGGAAATTGTGCATATAGATTAGCATTTCCACCAAGCCTCGTTGGAGTCATTTTATCCATGTGTCAATGCTAAAGAAATATGTATGAGATGAGGATTATATCATCACCAATTGTGAAGACTTAGAGCTACAATCAGATTTAACCTACGAGGTCAAGCTGATCCGCATCCTGGCAAGAGAAATAAAGATACTCAGGAACAAGGAAATTCCTTTGGTAAAAGTATTGTGGAAAAATCAGGGGTCAGAGGAAGCTACATGGGAGACTGAACAAGAAATGGCAAGGAAATACCCTAGCCTGTTTGTGGCATAGGAGTTTTCTATTGTAGTAGCATGAACTGATCCTGAAGAAAAATAAATAAAGTTAATCATAATTGTTCTGTTGCGTTTTATGAGGGAAGTAACTGAAAAGATGAAACTCATTTAGTAAAGGCTTAAGGCAGCTCAAGATCGATAGAAGAGTTATGTTGATACTCGAAGGAGGGACCTAGATTCCTAGTTGGGGAGGTTGTGTACCTAAAGACATCTCCTAGTAAGGGGGTAATCAGATTTAGAACATCAAGGAAGTTGAAGCCGAGATGCATTGGACTGTTCCCAATCATGGATTGAGTTGGAAATTGTGCATATAGACTACCATTGCCACCAAGCCTAGTTGGAGTACACAATGTTTTCCATGTGTCAATGCTATAGAAATATGTACCAGATGAAGATCATATAATTACAAATTTTGAAGACTTAGAGCTACAACCAAATTTAACCTACGAGGAAAAGCCATTTCGCATCTTGGCAAGAGAAATAATGACACTCAGGAACAAGGAAATTCCTTTGGTAAGGGAATTGTGGAAAAATTAGGAGTCAGAGGAAGCTACATGGGAGATTGAACAAGAAATGGCAAGTAAATACCCTAACATATTCATGGCATAAAATTCTTATAATTGTAGTAGCATGAACCGGTACCGAAGAAATAATTAATCATGACTGTCTTGTTGCCCGTTATAATATTTCGGGGACGAAATATTTCTAAGTTGGGGAGATTGTAATTATTGTAAATATATATATATATATATATATATATATATATATATTACTCTGTTTGGGAAGGATGGAACGTTGGAAAAATTATTATTTTTATTATTATATTTTATTCTCTACCCGGTTAAATTCTAGTGTTGGGGTGTTTTCCTATACCCTAGCCATCATTTTCTTGTGGGGGGCGTCTTCCTCACCCTAGCCGCCTATTTCTCATCTTCTTCTCCTTTCTCTCCTTTTACTCTCCGCTCTAGGTGGTGTTCTTATATCTCATTTTTGTATCCTATTTGGTATGCTTCCTTTCTCCTTCTTTTGTTCATTTTATATTTTGCTGTGTTGTTTTCCCCTATGCATGCATTTCATGATCGCCTTGCTAATTCTGCTACTTCATCAATTCATGATCGCCTTGCTATTTTTGTTGCTTCATCAAGGTTCTATGATATGTAACTGTTTGGTTAAGAATAATTGAGTTGTAGGGTCCCTGGTGTCTTATAATTTTTATGCGTGTAGTCTTGTCATTTTTTTTATGTATGAATGGCAGTGATTCTTTTGGGTTGTTTGTTTTGTTGAGTGCGTGTTGATTGTCTTCTTGTCATTCTGCTTGCTGCTTCTCGTGTTGGTGTTGTTTGCGGTGCAGGAAGGGGAGCCTTCCTGGCTGTGCTTTTTGGTCAGGCTTCGCGTGCCTCAGCACACAACTATGCGTGCCTTGGCGCACTACTCGTGCACTTTGGTGCTCGGCCATGGGCAGCAGCATGCATGAACCCTTTTTATTCTTCTTCTTGTTTTAAATTAGTTGGTTGACGCTTTGTTGGGCTAATCTATCATTGGTTGCTTATCGACATCGTCATGGAGTGAAAGGAGGGAGTATTGGGTTGTATTGCATGAGTTATAAAGGAGTAATAGATTGTTATAATAGGGAGTCTTGATGAACTGATCATCGTTGAGTGGTAATAGCATTATTGATCATGGCTATTTTCACTTTGTTTATTGTTATCAGTTCGTTACTGTTTTGCTGATGAATTTAATTAAAGTTAGTACTCATTCGTGTTATTGATATTTCATGATTGTTGTTCAATTATGGTTTGTATGGTAGATTAATTCTTGTGGTCAATAAATTAATGAATTTCATCCTAACCTATAGATA
Source organism: Piper betle (assembly GCA_033002965.1). Lineage (NCBI taxonomy): Eukaryota > Viridiplantae > Streptophyta > Magnoliopsida > Piperales > Piperaceae > Piper > Piper betle. The sequence goes on along the minus strand of JAURVB010013802.1, from coordinate 8,616 downwards.
TAGTTGTTATGATTGATTAAAGTAACAAAGGAGGTGTCTTTAATATTTAGGTTATAAATACACATAGGTAATCATAGGGTGGTTAAGTATGAACTAATTTTCAACTATGATTAGTCACTGTTTGATTAAGTAAAACATTGTTAACCCATGTATAATATAGTTGATATTATAGTTTATTAAATACCATTAATTAATAAATTAAGTATGACATTTTTGCGTGATTTATAAGATAAAAAGGGTACCTTTGCCAAATTCAAAAATTAATATTATCTAATAGTGAAAATAACACGCCAACTACGACAGAATATTATTAAACCATTTTCACATATGATTAAGGTAATAATATGGGTTATTAAACTATAATTATGTAAAAATCACAAGCATTGAACCTAAATAGCTTAATGAAAATAAATAATATTCCAACCTTTAGTGAGTTGAATAATTTAAAATAATTTTATTAGTAGTATCTTTGAAGTGAAGTGTGAATTATGATTTAAACAATTAATTTGAATTGTAAAGTATGACTTTAATAATTATGTCACATGAATAATTAATTATCTCACTAGACTTGTTGTAAATGTTGAGAATTTAATATTTAATATTGTTGAATCTTGCATGCTTTATGTTGTCAAATTCTAATAATGGTATATTTAAGTCATTTAGTTGCATGCATTTCTACTCAAATAAAATTATACTTATGTATAATTTTATGTTCTCGTTCAGATTAGGATCATTGGTCACGGTTGTAGGTTCACTTACAAACTATCCAGGTCTGTATAATTATTTAAAATGTTGTATTTTCCCTTTTTGGCAGCCCTGGTCGACCTGAGCCCAGATTCAACCACCATGCATCGAGTGCAACTGGGGTCAAGAAATTGACTCAGTCTGACATGAGGCCGCACCCTTTAAAAATTGTTCTGTGGGAGTCTTGGTCGACTTGAGGTCATATCCGACCACCATGTGCCGAGCGCAACCGAGGGTCAATGAATTGACTCAATTTGACACAATGCAACACCCCTGAAAGATTAAATACATGCCCCCATGCCGAAAGGGGTGACAGGGCGCAGTGGCGCAAGACGTCTCATTATGCACTTGTGATACCGAGAGGGAGAGTCAATGGCAAATATTAGTAACTACAGGCCGTGGACCACGTAGTGTGTGTGCACATGCATGGGATTGCAGCTGGATGTGGTGGCCACCCCTCCTAACATAATTGGAGCTCAGCATAGGCTCATAACTACTAAAAGTCTCAAGAAATGATAATAGGGATTATATTGACTTTGTTTCATTTAATTATACGGCTTAGTGGTTTTATCACTAACGCGGTATTGTGCCTCGTAGGTGAGCAGCTTTAGACTGAGGATTAAGAGTGTGGTTGGTGGTTCTTTTACCAACCTAGGTTTGGTGAATTGATAATATAAATTGGACTTCCTTTTATTCTCTTGTGTTATAAATGTGGCTATGGGAAACGGTCAGAGACTGTGGATTATGAGCCTATCCTGAGCTCTTAATATGCTCGGGAGGGTAGCCGCCCATCTGGCTACAATCCCATGTATACGCACATACACTACCTGCCCTCAGCATCTGTAGTTACCAATATTTTCCATTGACTCACCTTCTGGTATCACAAGTGCATAATGAGCCATCTTGCACCACTGCGCCCTGTCAACCCTTTCGGCATGGGGGCAGGTACTAAATATTATTTATGGTTAATTCTAAGATTTATAAAACCCTAACTAGAATAATCTTTTTTTCCGGGGTTTTACATAATTCATTGACCCCGGTTGCGCTCGGCACATGGTGGTCGGATATGAACTCAAGTCGACCAAGACTTCTACATAGTAATTTTTAAAGGGTACGGCCCCGTGTCGGATTGAGTCAATTCCTTGACCCTGATTGCATTCAATGCATGGTGGTCAAATGTGGGCTCAGGCAGACCAGGGCTGCCAAAAAGGGAAAATACAACATTTTAAATAATTATACGGACCTGGATAGTTCGTAAGTGAACCTGCAACCGTGACCAACGATCCTAATCTGAACGTGAACATAAAATTGTACTTAAGTATAATTTTATTTGAGTAGAAATGCATACAACTAATTGACTTGTATATATCATTATTAGAATTTGACAACATAAAGCATGCAACATTCAACAATATTAAATATTAAATTCTCAACATTTATAATAAGTCTAGTAAGATAATTAATTATTCATGTGACATAATCATTTATGTCATACTTTACATTTTAAATTAATTATTTAAACCATAAGTCACACTTTACTTATGATAAAATAATTATTAACTTATAAACAAGTAGTTAAGTACTATTATTAGTATATTTTCCTTTGAGAAGACAATTACTTAACCACGATCTTGACGATTTAGTTTAAGATTTTAATTTTTAATCGCTATCATTATTAATAGCTATTTAGTGAGTACTAGACACTTAATTCATTGAATAAAAGCCTTGGTATACCGATAATATTCTATTAACTTGTTATTAATTCAGAATATTTAAGTAGCAATTAATTAAGTTGTTTAATTTAATTATGTAAAATGATTTGTATTATCATAATTCAAAGATACTACTAATACAGTTATTTTAAATTATTCAACTCAATAAAGGTTTGAACTTTATTTATTTTCAGTATACTATTTAGGTTCAACACTTTTCATTTTTACACGATTATAGTTTAATAACGCATTTTCCACCTTACTAACTCGTTATTAAAATAACCACTTTATCTACCTAGTATTAAATTTAATATGGTAAAGGTGAAATCTTTATTTCATTAATCACTTATAACCATCTGATTTAAATTAATAGCTTATAGTATATCGATTAATTATCAACAGTTTATCATTACCATCTTTTTTATTACTCATGGTGATTTCGTACAATAATTAATTAGTTTAACAACTGTAACCCATAACCATTAGAATAATAATTTTAAAGGATTTATTATGAGTTAGTATTATTTTTTACTCGAGCCGGTGTCGAGTCAAGTTTTATTTACGAGTTTGCCACTGGAGGGATTCTTCTTCCCTAATGACCCTTTCTCTTCTCCAAACTTCATATTCGCACAAAACTAGATCACGTCCTCCATGCACACCAGTCTCAAGATGACCACTTTCTTGCACCTTCCTACAATTCAGAGGTTCCGCTACCTTAGGCTGGCATCAGACCAGGAAGGATCGGCCACAATTGGACGACAAAGGGAATAGGGTCATTTGTAATGACCTGCCATGTTTCACGATATTGTGGGCCTTGCTGACTAGGTGTTACTCAAAATTTAACAAAACCAACCCTATAACGACCAGTCCTAACCAGACCGGGTGTTACTTAAAAGGTTACATGAATAATATGTAAGCAAATAAGTCTAGCATTTCTAACTCAAAAGAGCTTATGTTTCAAATGATAATGTATGAAATAATTATCCCACAGTCTTGAACCGTTTCCCATAGCCACATTTATAACACAAGAAAAGTAAAAAGAGAAGTCCACTTATTATCTGTTCACCACCTGAGTTGGTAGAAGAACCACCCTGTTGTCTCTTAGTCTTTAGTTCCAGCTGCTAACCTGCGAAGGTAATTCCGCATTAGTGATTAACCACTAAGCCGTATAATTCAATAAAACAAGTCCATAAACTCCCTATCATTATCTATAATAATGGTTGTTGTGACCATTCCAACATGTCCATTTATTAGCTAATGGTTCAGTCCACCATGTCCATTAGTTGGCTGATGGGTCAGTCCACCATGTCCATCTATTAGCTGATGGGTCAGTCCATCAAGTCCATTACCAGCTGGCGAGTCCAATCCGCCATGTCCGTTATCGGCTGGTGAGTCCAATCCACCATGTCCATTAGTTGGCTGATGGGTCAGTCCACCATGTCCATCTATTGGTTGATGGGTCAATCCACCATGTCCATAATTGGCTGGCGAGTCCAATCAGCCATGTGCAATTTATTGGCTGATAGGTCAGTCCATCATGTCCATTACTGGCTGGCGAGTCCAATCCGCCATATCCGTTATCGGCTGGTGAGTCCAATCCACCATGTCTGTAATTGGCTGGCGAGTCCAATCCACCATGTCTAATTTATTGGTTGATGGTTCAGTCCATCATGTCCATTACCGGCTGGCGATGTCCAATTTACTATATTATTATTGTCAGGTCCATTCTAACATGTCCCTTATTGGATTACGAAGGGTGTAGCCCGTGTCAGTCTGAGTCAATTCCTTAACCCCGGTTGCACTCGGTGCATGGTGGTCGAATCTGGGCTCAGGCTAACCAGGTTGTCCACAAGGGAAAATACAACATTTTAAATAATTATACGAACCTAGATATTTCAAACTTGCAGTTGCGACCAATGATCTTAATCTGAATGAGGACATAAAATTATACATAAGTATAATTTTATTCGAGTAGAAATGCATACAACTAAATGACTAATATATATATCACTTGTGAGATCCCTCAACTTAGTCCCACATCTAATACCTACTAGGAGAAAATCCTGTTTATAAGTGAGAATGGACTATAGATCTTTAACTTGGGTTCACCACGTTTAAAGAGATGACTTAGGCCCATTATGTTGCACTTTGGGTCGGATTGTTATAGGTGGTATCAGAGCAACCTGGTTCCGTGTTAGATGGTCGGCTGCACTAGGGACGTTGGCTAGGCTGCTTGTCATGGGCTAGAAAGGTTGTGGGCTAGGGCTAGCAACGGGCTGGACTAGGGACATTGGTTAGGCTGCCAGTCACGGGCCAGAAAGGTCATGGGCTGGGGCTAGCAATCAGCCAAGTATAGGTATTTCAGGGATGAAATTTCCTAAGGTGGGTGGATTGTGAGATCCCTCAACTTAGTCCCACATCTAATATCTACTGAGAGAAGATCTATTTTATAAGTGGGAATGGACTATATATCTTTAACTTGGGTTCAGCATGTTTAAAGAGATGACTTAGGCCCATTATGTTGCACTTTGGGCTGGATTGTTACATCGTTCTCCCACGTCAGGACATTCACTGCCATGATTCCCAGTGAGGAGGTCGTCAGCACTGGATTGTGCCGACGGCAGGAACTGCTATAATGGAACCCCTAATGGAGCTTGTCGATGAAGAACAACCGGCGTCCTTCCAGCGTCCTTCCACCCTATGAAGCTTCCATTACAGCGCCTGTTTGTATAGGAACACCACCACCTTCGTGACTACTTGAAACTCCGCCCACTAACCGGAGCAATTCCACCACCCATCAGGAACAAGGGTCAAGGTGAGCCAACCCTTCGACCCAGTAACCAGAGGGGCTGTCGGGGGTGTAAGTGGATGCCTTGCAAATGTTTCCTACGACCGCTCATCTAGCCAAAAATTTTGAACTCGTCAACCATGGAAAGGATTTCAGTCGTATACTATAAAGATTGTGAAAAAAAGAAAAAATATATAAAATATTCGACTTAGTCTAGGAAGGATCGAATGTTGGATTATTATTATTATTATATTATTAGTAGATTTTATTCTCTACCCGATTAAATGAAATACGGGTGTTGGGGTGTTTTCCCATACCCTAGTCGTCATTTTCATTTTATTTTGTGAGGGGGCATCTTTCTCACCCCAGACGCGTACTCTCATCTTCTTCTCCTCTTCCTTACCGGAGCAGGCTTTCTCCTTGTTTGGGTATCCTCCCCATCTCCCTATCTCCCTATTCTTAGTTTTCATGCATGCATATTTTGAAATAAATAGATAAATAATAGTTGATAAAAACTGTTGCGATTTCTAATCCTTTCGGTTTTGTGTTTGGGTTGTTTTCACCACTGTTGGAGGATCGTCACTGGTTGTAGCGAGGATGGGGATTGTTGTTAATCATTACCTAAATCTTTAATGATAATAAGTTTGATGATCATGGGAATTAGAGTTTTAAATCAACAAGAAGAACTAAATTAAATTGTATATGACTGGAAATTCTTGCATGGCCGACGAGTTCTAAGTTTGGCAAGATGGGCGATCGTAGGCAAGAATTGCGAGGCAGCCGCTCACACCCCCGACGACCCCTCTAGCTGCTGGGTTGAAGGGTGGCATCGCCTTGTCCCTTGTTTCCGATGGGTGGCCGAATTGCAGCTGTTAGTGGGTGGAATTTCAAGGTTGATGAAGGTGGTGGCGTTCCTTTGAAACAGACGCTGTAATGGAAGCTTCAGAGGGTAGACGCCGGTTGTTCTTCGTCAACAACATTAGGGGTTCCATTATAGTAGCTCCTATCGCCGGCATAGCCCACTACTGACGACCCACTTGCCAGAATTCATGGCGGCAAACGTTCAGACGTGGGAGAACAACCCTATTTCCCTACGTCATCCAGTTGTGGCCGATCCTTCCTCGTTGATGCCAGCCTGAGGTAGCTGAATCTCTGAATGGGAGCAAGGTGCAAGAAAGTAGTTATCTTTAGGTTGGGTGCATGAAGGACAAACCTGTTTTTGTGCCAAGATCAAGGTAGGAGAAGAGAAGAGCATCGGGAAAGAAGAAGATGGTGAACTTGTAAATATTACTTGACTCAAGTTAAAAAATAATAATACTAACTCATAATAAATCCTTAAGAATTATTATTTTAATGGTTATGGGTTACAATTGCTAAACTAATTAATTATTGTAGGAAATCACCATGAGTAATAAAAATACGGTAATGATAAAGTACTAAATTTAAATCTGATGGTTATAAGGGATTAATGAAAAAATTTCACCTTTACCATATTAAATTTAATACTAGGTAAATGAAGTGACTATTTTAATAACGGGTTATTAAAACTATAATCGTGTAAAAATCACAAGCGTTGAACCTAAATAGCATAATGAAAATAAATAAAGTTTGAACATTTATTGAATTGAATAATTTAAAATAATTGTATTAGTAGTATCCTTAAATTAGGATAATACAAATCATTTTAAATAATTTAATTGAATGACTTAATTAATTAAATTGCTATTAATAATGATAATGATTAAAGATTAAAACCGTAAATTAAATCGTCAAGATCGTGGTTAAGTAATTATCATCTCAAAGGAAAATATACAAATAATAGTAATTAAATACTTGTTTATTAGTTAATAAGTATTTTATCATTAGTGAAGTGTGAATTATAATTTAGATAATTAATTTAAAATGTAAAGTAGGACTTAAATGATTATGTCACATGAATCATTAATTATCTCACTCAACTTGCTATAAATGTTGAGAATTTAATATTTATTGTTAAATGTTGCATGCTTTATGTTGTCAAATTTTAATAATGATATATATTAGTCATTTAGTTGCATGTATATCTACTCGAATAAAATTATACTTATGTATAATTTTATGTTTTCGTTCAGATTAGGATCGTTGGTCATGATTGCAGGTTTACTTACGAACTATCCAGGTCCGTATAATTATTTGAAATGTTGTAGTTTCCCTTTTTGGTAGCCTTGGTCGGCCAGAGCCCAAATTCGACCACCATGCACCGAGTGCAAACGGGGTCAGGGAATTGACTCAGTATGACACGGGGCCGCACCCTTTAAAATTACTATGTGGGAGTCTTGCTCGACTTGAGTTCATATCCAACCACCATGCACCGAGCGCAACTCGGGTCGACTCAATTCGACATAGAGCAGCACTCCCTGAAAGATTGAATACCTGCCCCCATGCCGAAAGGGGTGACAGGGTCCAGTGGGGCAAGATGGCTCATTATGCACTTGTGATAGTAAGAGGGTGAGTCAATGGCAAATATCGCTAACTGCAGGCCGTGAGCCACGTAGCGTGTGTGTGCATGCATGCAATTGGAGCTGGATGGGGTGTCCACCCCTCCCAACATATTAAGAGCTCGGCATAGGCTCATAACAATTAAAAGTCTTGAGAAATGATAATAGGGATTAATTGACTTGTTTTATTTAATTATGCGGCTCAGTAGTTTTATCACTAATGTGAAATTGCCTCTGCAGGTGAGCATCTTTGGATTGAGGACTAAAAGTGTGGTTAGTCGATCTTTTACCAACCTAGGTTTGGCGAATTGATAATAAATTGGACTTCCTTTTATTCTTTTGTGTTATAAATATGGCTATGGGAAACGGTTAGAGATTGTGGTACTTTATTTTTATGTATTGTCACATGCTATCAGAACATACTTATAAATTTCTAGACTAATTTGTCGTATTACGATTCATGTTCTTGAATGTTATTATTACATCATTTATGTTTTTGTGTAACTGTAACGACCCGCCATTTTTCACGATATTGTGGGCCTAACTGGGTAGGTGTGTACTCAAAAGTAAAGTAATTATGTCAAACATTTTTTATAAATAATAACATATATAAAGATCCCACAGTCTTTAACCGTTTCCCAGCAGCCACACTTATTTCTCAATTAAATAAAAAAGGAGTCCTCATATGTATTTTGCTCCATACTCTGGATGTCAATCACCTAATCTCGTATCTGCACACCTGCGGAGGTAATTCCACGTTACTGATTACAACACTAAGTAGTATAATAGATAAAACCAAACAAGTATATTCCACTATTTCCTTATGTTTATTTTAATATGAGGTGGAGCGATTCCGCTATACTCCAAAACAATGCGGAGGAGGTATCCGCTGTGA